>APFE031567181.1:0-57612 GCA_000404065.3 Pinus taeda | reverse complement strand
TTTGGTAAAACTTTTAATATTTCATACGGGGAAGTTAATAGGAGTATGGGCGAAGTATGTCGTAAGTTTTTTTTATTTCTTTTTTAATATATGTTTTAAAATCGTTGACCCCATTTTTGATATATGAAAAATACACGGGGATTGTATTGTATGAAAATTGTATATGAAAAACAGCGCGAACCTGCAGCGCGAAAAAGGAGAAAAAAAAAACACAGAAGTGCGGGTAATTTTTGTATTGTCATGTAATTTGTGTTTTTTTCATTTTCTGTATAAGCAATGAAAACACACAGCAGTGTGTAAGAAAAAAATAGAACAGAGGAGCAAATGAAGACCATGGTGAAAATGCAGCAGGGTAAAGTTTTTGGTTTGTAATGTAAAAAAATTGCACAGCAGTGCAGGAGAAGGAAGAAAAGTAAATGAAGAAAACCAGTGGATTGTTTTGTTGAAATCCATGAATTGTTTCACACAGGTGAAAAGTTAAATGTGTAAAACTCTGTAATTTTGTTTTCACACAGCAATGAATGTAAATGAAATATTTACACACAGTGGTGTAAAATTCATAGGAGGCAGAGTAATTTTTGTGAAAATGTTTTGGTGAATCCCTCTGAGTAAAAGAGGATGAATATGTAAGTGTTTTTGTTTAATGAATAGAAATCATTTTATGGTGGTGGAATACTCTGTGCTCTGTAATTTTTTTTAAAAGACTTCTCTGTGCAAAAAGATCCTTGTGTAAAGAAAACAGAGCATTGCCTCTGTGTTTTATTTTTCTGGTTTTAGTATTTTCCCATTGCAAACAAAAAATATCCAACATTGAGTGCATACATTTGAAGTTTGTCAATGCATTTGAATATTCCTTATCAAACTACTGCCCATTTTCCTAAACTTAGGGTGTTCCCACTGACTTTTTGCATTAAAGTCTTGGTTTTCTTTTTGTGTTTCAAAAGCTAGAGATTGCATGTAACGACCGAAATATAAATAGTATAATTGGAAGCATCGGCAAGATAATGTATATTTTGTGGCAACATTATGCTGAGAAGCCTCTTGCAAACATAACAGATATATGCTCCGGGGATATGGCAACAACTATGGACATAACAATAACAACAGATATTTTTCCTAACTTGGTAACAGCCCTTCCGTGAACGCAAGGAAATTTCGTGTCAGTCTATCGGCCGTTCATGTATGTAAAATCCATGCCTCTTATCGACTGCAGTAAGACGATCATGTTTCCACCTGTAAAGTGTATTCACTATTTTATTATTTCCTGCTGCAACCCAGACTATAACAGTACTGTGATTTTGTTATCCATGTACATATCTAGGATTTGCCTCCAGTAGTTTCAATTCAATTGATCTTATTAAAACAATTTCTTTTCAATATTAGGGCCATTACAACAATGTGTAAACCTACAAAAAAAATGTCATAAAGATAGAAAATGTAAATGCTAAGCAATAACCTTTCAAATTTCTACACTAACAACATAGTTGAAAATTAAATTAATTTCTAATTAATGTGAAACACCACAATAAAAACAAAACTTTAACTAATGTAAAACCAACAATAAATCAATCACTGCAATGTTGCTTTTGACACAACTAACATGGAAGATTAGTTCTCGCCAAAAACTTAGAGAATACATCATGAATAGTAATGTTTAAATGGTTTATCTTACCGCTAATGGGGATGACTCCCGAGAGACCATAAAATTTAGGGGCCCACTCCTTCGCATGTAGCTACATTCCAACTTAATCGTTGTTTTTAACATGAAGCTCAAAGGACTGATAAAGTGGGCAATGAGTGAGGCCTAGCTTGGTTATTTAGAGCGCCACGGGGTCATTTTCTTGCCCTGCGAGAGACTTCATGAAACATTTTGGCAAAGACGATGGAAAAATGGTAACAAGGTCTAGTTCAGAGAGGAAATTTTGACGGTGTTTGAGGAAAGGAGCAAGGAAGCCACCTGTTTGTGGCTGGCATGATGGACTAACTACATGAAAGAGTTGGATTTGTCTGAATAAGGAATGGTTAGTTGAGGCAGCTATAAGGAACCTATCTGCCTACCCGATCTCCAGAATTCAAATGTTGACAACCCTTCTTGGAGCATGATTCCTCCCATAAATTGTAGTAAAAAAAGTGTCTCTCCACCTCTTTGGGGTGTTTTCAAATAGGATTATTCTATGTATTTAGTCTAGTATAGCTTTGGTAATTATTTTACTTCCCAAAAGATTCAATGTTATTACTATGATGGTTTGAATAGCATGTGGGTTAAAAAAATTATTGTAGTGTATGCTTCTATTGTCTCCATCACTGATCCTATTGGCGTTAATTCCATTCATTCTCTATTGAGATGTTATAGGTTTGCGTCCCTCTTTCTAGTTCTTAGTCTTATTGATACATGTTTGGGATTTTTTGGGTTTGCGCTATGGTGAATTGGTTTATAAAGTGAAGGGTCCATGTGGCGTTACCTTTTACAACCCTCCTAAGTAGTTGTTAACAACTAGTGTTCTGTGGGGTTTTTCTATGGACTAGTGTTGTCATCCCCTATCATGGTATTATTCTCTTAGTAATTTGTTTTGGCAGTTTAAGGGTGGTATTAGACTCAATAATTCAAGCTATACCAGGACAAATACTTGTGTTTCCCCTAGCTTGGTGTTAATCGTAGTGAGTGTTAGTACAAGGTCCCAATATTTTTGGTGGAAAGTGGACCACCAAAGAATGTGCAACATGAAGGGGGAAGCGACTATGGCCCCCAAGGTCTCAATAGATCCCAAAAATAGGACCGAGAGGTTATTGAGATATATCAAGCATCATTTAACTCCAACACCCAGAATTAAATCCATAATTTAAAGATTTGCAGTGTCTAAGAAAGACAGGTCTTCTTGGATTCTAAAATCGTAAAAGATGTAGGCATGTGGATTCTTGGCCCAAATAATAGTCGAGTGCAAAGGAATAATTACTTTGGAGCCTTCACACTATATTGGAAGATGAAGAATTTACTAGGTAGAATCTTGATGGATAAACAAGCTGAGAGATACAACATATTTGTCGGATTGGAGTACGTGAAAAGATATCACCATAACCAGAATTATTGCCCACATAAGTTTTAAAAGAGGATGGCTCACATTAAGTCTTATTCTTAGTGCAAACTTGATTCTCATTTGTAATACCCCTAATGAATCAATTTAAAAAGAAAACTTTTATGATTTTATAAATTTGACCTTATGAATGAAAACTAAAAAGTGAAAAGTGAACATGTTTTTGAGGATGTAAATATTTGTTTCTCTTAATAAACTATTTATTTTTTCTTATTCTTATTTTTGGAAAGAAAATACGAGTCACCGCATGTGAGGTTAGACTCCCAACTACCAGGAAATAGTTAGAATCAGTTATGGTCCAAGAAGGCACTAGAAAACAAAAAAAAGGAAAAATTCTCCATTGTTTGCCAAGGAGGGAGATGACCCTATTTGGATTATTTAACCACCTGCTGACAGCGTTGGATGCCACCCACATTGTAAGGAGATCTCCTTGATTTGAAATCCAAATTATACCTCACACCATTTGGTGTAGGAGTCCCATCTGGTCATACGGTCGAGCCAATGTTGTAAAGGTTTCAAATATATTCCTTGGTTACACACACACACAAGATATCACAACACCTCTTTGGGAAGAAAGAATGTAGGCTTTGTGAGACACTCAATGTAAGGTGCATGAGGGGACATCCAATATTAGTAAAGGAAAACGAGCCTCCTATTAGAAAAGTAATAGTATTATCCTAAATGGGGACCTAGGAAGGAAGAGAAAGACTTATTAAATACCTACAGATTAGTCCAGATAATAAACAAAAATCATTAAAGAATAAAAAAACTCATTCAATAACAACCATAACTAAGAAACAAATGATTTCATTCATTTAGTATGAATTAAAATGACATATATCATAGACATAACAAGAATAGTCCTACTATATCTATCATATATGTATGAAGTGTTGGCTCATAGAGCTTTTAATTAAGGTTGAAAGATCCCAAATACATTGTTACATGAATAAAACACTATATCCAATAGTGGAACATGAAGCTACAACTTGCTTATCCAAAGAATGAGATATATCCAATGCACTACAAGGGAAGCCAAGGTAGGACCCTACAAATCCAAGCCCCTGCTCGTAGTTATGAGGAGATATTTATAACAAATGACAATGACCTTTGAGCTTCCCCATGACTCTTTGACTTAAATTACTATTCATATTCCATTGGTGACTTATTACATTCTATATGTGACTATTCACATTCCACATGTGTCCCTTGGACTTCATTACATATCATTTATTACATGAGACAAATTACATATGAGACAATGGCCTAATAAGAAAAAATTGAGAATGGGACAAATGATCATCAAATTGATAAGTCATTTGCTTCCTCATGGAGCATGCATGGATCTCATCTGTAATGCAAGTGTGTCATTCACGTGAACTCTGTTGAGATAGATTTTTCCCGAACTAGTAAGACCCCTATATACGGCATCTTCACCTCTAGTGCCTCTGTCAATATAGTCTTGGAGATTGACTGTAAATTATTACGCAGCCATGAAAGTTTAAGATGACCTTTGACTGCTGTGATGGCATACCATAGAATATGTCCTTGGTTACCTCTAGGCCTTCTTTTTTTGTTACTTGCTTGATATGTTCAATGTATTTGTTGATTTCATGGAAGATGATATCTCTTCCTTTGATTGCTTCAAGTGTTCCTATTGTGGGCATCCCATGTTTCTGTGTTAGAGACACAAAACCATTATGCAGTCGATTATAGGTAGAAAAAATACTAATCTATTGTTCTCAAAGACACATATAGTTACGATGGTGGAGTCTCAACAAAACTTTGTCTATCTCTATGAAATTCCTGTCATTCTTTTCCAAATCTTGCGGAGCATTTAGATACTTGGTAGCCCACTCCTAAAGTTGATCAACTGCTCTATTTTCTATTTTCAGGAGTTTTAACACTTTGTGTGCTTTCTTATGAATGGCAATGAGAGGAGACACCACCTACTATTTAATTATAATCTCATCATATAGCTGTGCCATACTGTCCTCCATTGGCCCCAATTCTTCCTACATGAGTGAATGTCATTCCACAGTATCGGAACTCTATGATGATATCACAAGATGGTCCACCTGTTACTTCACTGTAACAATTTCTTTCCTTGATCTAGTATTCTCACTCAATAAATATTCTGGTTTGTCTTGTGTTGTTGTGGCCAAAGCAACATTTGCTGCCATGATCACCTTAGGATTCATTTTGGTGTTGGAAGCAATTACCTTCTCTGTAGAAACTAAGACTTGATTCTAAGGATCCTTCAGGAAGTATATATCCCTATATTGCATGATCCTCTTCTTAAGCTGATAAAGCAAGATACTACATACATCCATGACTCTACTATTGATGGAGGTGTGATCTCGATCTATCCAAATGTAAGATGATCACCTATGGGAGGACATTCCTCTAGAAAACTCGGTTCATCATCCATAGGTTGGATAGTATCTTCTTCCTCCAAATCTTTTTCCTCTATCTCTTGAGTCAATTATTCATGTTCTAGCCTCTGGGTTGCTTCTTTCTCCTGTGACTACCTCTGTTGTTCCTCTTCTATCCTTATCCTCTAATATTCTTATGCTTGTTTCTTCTCCAACAACTCATCATGCTTGCCCTTCTCCTTCTCTTGGACTTCTCTCCTCTCCTATCCTACTTGACTAACTCCTATGTTAAAAGGATCAACTTTCCACTACATGTTGTTCTCGCCTTTTGAATCATACCTAAACCTCTTCTCAAGAGCTAGTTTCCTTTTTTGAGGGATAATTTGTTGTTCCTCCTGCACCTGGATATCTTGTGCTAGTGGATCCTCGGGTGAATAGGTATCTGTTGTCGGATGTGTCTTTCTAATTGCATTATACCAGTTCTTCACTTTTTCATATTTTTTTGTGGGGTCTATGCATGAAGATAGATTACACTTTTTGGCAAAAGAAAACACATTTTGGGTGACAAACAATAGATCGATCGATCCATTTTAATCTCTCAATCAAGAAATGTGTGTGGCCTCAATTTCGTTGTTTGAGGTCTTAAGAAAAGTAACCCGAGGTTATCTAGTAGCTCAATTGAGCTATGTTTTTGAAATTTCTCGTGGCATGGAATTAAACAATGTGGCTTAATCGAGCCTTAGAGATCAACCAAGCTATGAGCTCGATTCATCCTTAAAGATAAATTTATCCTTAAAGCTAGATCTAGCTATATGCTAGTTCTGCCTAATATCTAAATTGAGCCTTAAAGCTAGATCGCGTTATAGGTGAGATCAAGATTTAAAGCTAGATCGAACCTTTGTTTGACCATGTTAAGGGATTGATTGAGGGTTTCTTAAATCCTTGATTGATCTATTTGAATTTTAAAATAAATCACTTGATCGAGTGTTTTAAGTGCTTGATCTGGCTTTTAAAGTCTTAAAAATCACAACTTTAGCACCCCTTCTACAGATTTCTTTGCAACATCACTTTGTATCCTAGCAAATTTAGGGAAATTTTTTTCGTTAAGTAATATAATTGATCATTTTGGGTTCATGAGAGAATCCGCTATCCAATGGCATATGAGTTTGACACTTTCAAATTCATATGATATTATTCATGTAATTTCTTTTAAACATGATGCTTGAATTTGTTTTGGACCATTTCAAAGGGGTACAATAGAAAATCAATAACATAAAATATACACAATGATTTTATTTTTTAATATACCACTATCTTCATTTACAAGTCCTCTTAAAAAGTGTACTCTTGTTTTTTCAATTTATTTAAAGATCTAAAAATAATAAAATGTATAGTTTTGCATAAAAAAAAAATTAATATGAAAAACTTAGTTCTCTCCATGTAGATCATGCTCATATATATATATATAATATATATAAATATAATTAATATATATATTATATATATATATATATATATTATATAATATATATATAAACTTCACATTTTAGACTAAGTTACGTTGCATGAACACAAACATACCTCCTAAGATGTGCAAAAATTTGAAAGGATAATTATTGAATTTAAAGGAAAAATGAGAGATTATATGACACTAAAGTTGTTTTCAAAAAATATCATTAGGATAAGAACATAATTCTTCAGATATTATATTTTCTCTCTAAATCAAAATTCACAATGCTTATATGAATTTTAAGGGCTTCAATTTCATAAAAGAGGAAAGTTTTGAAATTTCATTGCCAAATTTGGCCCAAAAGTGTAACCCATATTCATGCATTCACCCTATGGACATTGATCAATACCTCATATTAAAACCAACCCTTTCATAATGTTTCCTATACACTCTCCTTGGATCATATCTATGAAATTATTTTGTGGTGAAGTGCAAGCAATCTAACTCTTGTATTTTTGTTGTTTCCACCTTTTTTCTCTTCAACGCATATAGTCTGATCCTCAAAGGGAAGGTGAGCCAAGGTTTTTGTTGTTTCCACCTTTTTTCTCTTCAACGCATATAGTCTGATCCTCAAAGGGAAGGTGAGCCAAGGTTCTTCAGGTTGGACAAATGATTTGGAGCCCTGGAAGGTTGTCGGTTCATTTACTAGTTCCTGGAGCCCTAGACAACTTGGGTAGAGACCGATTTGGTTGGTGCTAATGATGTCCGACCATGGTGGTGGAATCACTATGGTTAAGGGTTGAGGTGGTTTTTCCTATGGAAGTGTTGGGTTGGTTTTGTCTTGGTTTATTCCATGAGATCCCACATTCATGCTTGGAATATGGCATGACAATGATTTGTTGAATGAGAGATTTGGTTCAACCCAATCTATGATTGAGTGATACGTGGAAGTCCCTCACTTGGATAGTATTTTCACATGTTGATATGAGATATTTCTTTATTGTGATCTATGAGATTTTCTAGTATTATATTGGTGATATTATGGTTGAATTTCCATGGTTTCTATACCATTTATTTTTTGGTATTTTATAATTACGTGATGTGTGCCATCTATGGCTCCTGTAATGAATTATTTAGTTATTGATTGGTTGATGAATATATGGAATAATAGTTTTGTTTCAACTATGTGGAGAGGGCATAAGACCTTCTTGGTGATTATCATATGAATCTTAGACTATTATGATCAAATATGCACTCATGACCTATGTCTTACATGTTTTCCACATGTTTAACTAAATGTCTTTTGTGTTCTAGACAATCTAGGCTATGTTTTTTATTCAAGTTTGAATGTTTAGATTTATTGTAATGTCTATTATGATTTTGGAAAGTCTCAGAAAGTTCTACGCAATGGTGTGGAGGGTCGACTAGAAATGTGGCTCAAATCTTTGAACAACGCCCTCTGAACTAGGAAAGTTGGGTCACAATCTCATGGAGGCAGTATTGTGCATGCGGTTGGAGGCCTTCCACTGCACCCATGACTTGCCATGCATGCAGTTGGGGGCCTAGGTCAGTAAAAAGAAGCCCCAACTTAGGGTTTGGTTAGCTGGGGTGGTTCTTTGGCCCCTAAATATCCTTTAGCCTTGAGGGATGTTTCGAGTTGTCAGTCAGTGGTAAATTTGTAGGCCCCACTTCCTTAACTAAAGCTAAGATGTTGGGATATGTCATAGTAACTCTTCGTGTCATGCTTGCCCTAGTAGACTAGTGAAATTGCGTAAATGTGGGATGGGGTGGTTACATTTTGAAAATAAAATAATAAATATTTAGCAAATAGAAGCGAATCAAGTCATATCTTTTTTTTTGTGGTCACATATTCACTCTCACTCATAGTATCAAACTTGTTGATACGTAGTTCTCTTTTTGCATTCGTAACTCTATGTGTTTGTCTATTAAATTCATGTCATTGTTATATCTTTGATATCTGATATGATTATTATTTTAACATATATATGAGGGTCCCTCAACTATTTAGTATGTTACTCAAGGCATTGCCACTAATAAAATATATATCGGGAAAATACATGTATCTAAGAATTCAATATAAATCTCTCAACAATACACCAATCTTATACATGTTTAGTCAAGCTCATCGTAAAGATAATGTCTAATTTTTTATTTGTTTCACATAAAACTATTTAATAATTCTCAAAATTAATTTAGAATTACATAATATATTAATATCATTAATAATTTAACTATAAATTAGGTATTTTTTCATATATTAAATTTATAATTAACATATACTTACTAACTTCACATTAAATATAAACTATGGATATTTTTCAATAGATTTCTAGGGCTTCATTTATCTCATTTCTCTAAGGTGGTCCTTCATTTCTAGACATACGTCATACAGAACATATAACGAGATCATGGATTGTGTTCATACATGGCAGACGTATTTTATAGAAATGAAATGCTTTACATATTGTGAAGTTAAGGAAATGCCCTTTTTGGAGAATGCATTCCTATGTGAGACTGATGGAAATATAATGAATATAACATTATTAAAAGTTACAATCAAAATATCGTTATGCTATAGTATTTGAGTTGACATCGATAAGGAGGTGTGAAGAAATCTTTCATTATGCGGAGTGTAGAGGAAGCAAAATGTAAATGGGCATTTTGGATCGTTGAAAAGTGATTACGATGTTGAATCATGGGTAATCTTTGTAGAGAACTAGATTATTCTATGATTAAATGACATAATGTAATAATATATGTGAGAAAACCCATTTATGTTTCTTAAATAAAAAAGTTGTTTTCTAATATATGAATTCCAAGGTTTACGAAATGCACTCAGCATGAGAAAAACTACATGAAAATTGTTGGACTAGTGTACAAATTAACTCAACAATAAGAATGTTTTTGCATAAAATTTCAAATTAGCATCATATAGAGCAGACAAAGTTTTCATTGTAGAGCGTGAGAGTGTGGAGGAAGCATAATGAAATATTCCTCGACACTTCATATTCTACACAATGAAATTAACTCAATACTAAACATATAACATCTTTCGAAATTTAAGATATTAAAACATCTAACATATTTATTGTGTTAGCATTGTATTCTTGAGAAATGTATGTCTGAGATCCAAAAATATTGTCAAACTTTCATTTTCATTCTAATCAATAGAACAACATTAGATGTAATATAAAATCTCAAAACATATCTTCAAGAACTTATGCAAAACATTATCACAAAATTCTCCACAAAATTAGTGTAAACACCGCTACCACATTTGCTTACTTTCACCAGCCTGTTGGGGTAAACATGCGTTGAGGGCTACTATGACATGACTCAACTTCTTTATTATATCTAATGAAATGGAATCAACAACCTGAAACTTACCAACCACAAAATGACATCCTACAACGCTTATAGGACACTCAAGATAAAACCCACCACTACATGTTCCCAAACCCTGAGCTAAACTGAATTTTTGGTGACTTGACATCCCAACCACTCCCACAACAAGACATGAATGTGGTTGAGGGCCACCAACCGCTCCGAGAATCTTATCTGCGAGTGGTTGTGACCTAAAATCTTAATTTTTGTTCATGCGGTCCCAGATTCTGAGTGTAATTTACAGGTCAACCTCCAAACCACTGTCCAGAACTCAGTATGACTTTCCAAAATTATAATTAACCTCAATAAAAAGCCATTCATACAAAACATGAATCAAAAATTTACCTAGTCAGGCTTAGCCATGACAGTGATTTCATCAAATGCATTGAGAACATGTAATTTATAGGTCATGAATGCATATTTGAGCATAGGGGTCTGATACTTATCTAAGAATCGTCAAAAAGGTATAACACCCTCTCACAGTATCTACAATAACATCTATTAGCTTATGCATTCATCAACTAATCAAACATATGAAGATCCATAACCAAGACTTGGTATGAAACCATGCTTATAACAAACATATAACTAGAATAATATCCATGATATAATAGCCTTGAAAGTCACATAATAACCAATACATATACTCATGAAATACAAGAGTAAAATATCTCTTATTAACATATGAAAAATCCAACCAAGTGAGGAACTTCCCTTTACCACTTGACCATAGATTGGGTTGAAACAAATTATTTTTTTAGCTAATCACCCCCGTTCCATATTCCAAGCATGAATGTCGGACTCAAGGAAAAACAAAATAGGGCTTCTTAGAGATTAAAGCACCTCCACCCTCAAGATTTACTGCAATCTCGCCAAAATTGGTTAAGGGATTCATAGGCCCAATGAAAAAATAAAAATTTATGCTTTACCGCAATCCCACCAAAACCATTCAAGCGATAACTAGGACCAAAATAAGAAAATATACTACCGGATCTTACTGCAATCCTGCCAAAACCATCAAAGGATGACTAGGCCCAAAAAACTCTTAGATGCATCAAAATTTATTCACCAATACCTTGACGAATTTATCAATTTCCACCCTCAGGGTTTACCACAATCCCACCAAATTTTTCTAAGGGATTCCTAGGCCCTTAGGAATTTTCCCGAGATCGCCTCACATAGTCCCAAAACCATCCGACAATCCAAAGCACATTCAAATGAATGAACCCTATCGCACCATGGCTATTTGGAAATGCAAGGCAAGGCTAAAACCACTATCACACTTGGAAAAACCCATTCCAATGACAATAAGAGAACCAAATACACACATGCATCTACCATGCATTCCCAAACCAACTAGGAAATCACACATGAAACCTATTACCTACAACTATTCTTGTTGAAATTTCTTGATCTAAATTTTCCTTGCTTGATCCTTGCTTCCCTTTTCTTTTTGGTTCTTTCTTTCCTTTCCTTTCTCCAATGCTTGAGTGCTCCAAGAATGCTCTAAGTGTCTAAAAGTATGAGAGAGAGAGATAAAAAAAGAGAGACACCTCTGAGCTAAAACTGAAAAAAAAAAGTTGTGAACTAATCCCGAGAAGACTTTTTATCATTAAGGCCTCTATTTTCTTTATTTTCCTCTATTTTTCCTTCAATTTTCTCTCATGAAAACCTATGACCTTTCATCTTCCTATTATCCTATTCTACATTATTTCCATAAATAAAATGCAAATTAATGACTCTTACATTTTCAAAGCCTTTTCTAATTCCTTTACTAATTTCTTGAGCCATAATAAACCAAATGAACACCACTATGATGTTTTTCCTAGCATTCGGCTTTGAATACGTGTCTCATGACCTTGGCCTTATTTTTCCTTTATTAACTTCATTAGATGAATTTTTAACCCAATGTTGTTACAGAGCCCTCCTCCTGAGGGCAACACCATCCTTGGTGTGCAATAACACCTATAATCAGCAAGACCACTGAAATCCAAAATATACTGCCCATGGAAATTTATAACTTAGCTTGATAGTATTTACAATATCAACCTTCTAAAAAGAATAACCAACTTGACAGCATAACAAGATGACAACTATACCACTTATTGCAACTTTATAACATGGCTCATTGTGGTATTTACAATAAAAACCATACATAAATATATACATATACTAAAACTCCGTTGCCAAAACTAGAAAACAATGAAGGATACATATCCCACATATGGTCAACCATCTCCTATGCAGCTTCATTGTACACAAACTGATTCCATTGAACTTTAACTTGCTTGAGTTCTTGGTTTCAAAGCATGAGCCATTTTCGCTGCAAAATTCTCTAAGGTTCCAGTTGGAATTCTCCTTTTTGTTGCACCTACAATACAAACCAATCAACCACATGGAAAACATATTTAACATACTTCTTAAGAAATGACCGATTGAAAACATCATGGACATTCATTGTTGGAGGAAATGCAAGTTCGTAGGCCACTGGTTCAATCCTCTCCAACATCTCAAAGGCCTATAATACCAATGTGCCAACTTAAAACATGATCCAGTCTTCAAGGACTTTCTCTTGGGCTTGATGTGTAAGTAGACATGCTCCCTAGCCTAAAACTCCTTAAATTCCCATTGTTGATCTGTGTAACGTTCCTATCTATCTTGCCTTTAGATTCTTCTTGATAACATGCATTTTTTTATTCCATCTCTACTAACTTGGTTAGTCCAATTAGTACCATGTTCACTAAATCACTCCAGCTAATGGGAGTTTTACAACATTGCCCATATATTTCTTTAAATAAACTCATCTTGAGTGACTCTTGTTACCCATTATTGCAAGAAAACTTAGCTAATGGAAGATGCTCCTCCCATCTCCTCGATTGGTGCATAACATACATCCTCAAGATGTCCTCCAAAATCTTGTTAACCCTCTCTATCTACCCATTTTTTTGTGGATGATAAGTTGTGATCAAGGTCAACTATATACCCAAACCTTCAAATAACTCCTTCCAAAACCTGGAAGTGAACTTGGCATCTTTATCTGACACAATCTTCTTAGCAATACCATGCAATCTCACTACCTCCTTAATGAAGACCTATGCTACCTCACTATATGAATTAGTAGGCTTAAGCACCATAAAGTGAGCGACCTTAGTCAACTTGTCAACCACAACCATATAGAATCATGTTGTCTAGATGTCTTGAACAAACCTATGATGAAATCCATAGAAATGACCTCCATTCCCATTGCAGAATCAAAATCGGTTGTCCTAAGCCACCTAGATGCTTACACTCTACTTTTACCTACTAACAAGTAAAACATCTAGCCAGAAACTCTGTCACTTCCTTCTTCAGATTCAGTCAATAATACAATTGCGTCATAGTTGTCAAATTTGTTTGATATCCCAAAGGACCTAAATATGACTTAACATAAAATTCACTCAAGAATAGATTCTTAAGCTCATTGTTTTCTGGAACATAGATCCTATCCTTAAATCTAACCAAAAAATCTTCCTTGAGATGATAATGCACATCCTGATCACCTGTACCCTACTGTTGTAACTTGTGTTAAGCTCCCTTTCCTACCATCATGTTGTCCTAACTGTAAGATATGATCATGTAAATTTGTCCCATATGAATTCATAGTTGCTATGTTTTTTACCTATACTCTTATCTTAAGAGAACCTACAACCATGTTCTATTTTTCCTTAATGTAACTTATCTTGAAGCCAAACTCACTGAGCATTTCCAACCATCTACATTTATTGAAATTCAAATTAGGTTGGTCAAATAAGTATCTCAACCCACTATGGTCACTCATCAACACAAACCTCCTATCGAGAAGATAGTGCCTCCACATCTCAATGCATGAATGGTTGCCAACTCAAGATCATGTGTCACATAATGTTTCTCGTGCTCATTTAGTTTCATTGAATCATATCATACTACCTATCCCTCTTTCATCACGACTCGACCAATTCCTCTCTTGCAAGAATCTACACACGCCATAAAATCTTTGTCTAGACCTGCAACCTTTAGAAAGAGAGCATTTGCAAGTAATTGCTTCAACACTCAAAACTAGCTGCACATTCGTCTGTCCATTCAAATTTATTTCCTTTCCCCTGTAATGATGTAATATGATAGGAAATCCATGAGAAGTTCCTGATGAGCCTTTTGTAGTAACGTACTAACCCCATGAATGATATAACCTCATCCACATTCTTAGGAGTTGCCCATTCCATGATAGTTGTTATCTTATCTGGATTCACTGTTATGCCTTCCTTGGAAAAATCATGTCCCAAGTAATGTACGTTTTTCTTAAAGAAACTAAATTTACTAAGTTGTGCATACAACGAATTCTCTCTTAGAAATCCCAATACTATTGTTAAGTGTTTGGCATGCTCTTCTTCATTCTTACAATATATCAATATATCTTCAATGAATACAATTAAAAACTTGTTGAGATAAGGACGCAACACACTATTCATAAAACACATGAAAGTAACTAGAGCATTAATCAAACTGAAAGGAACCATGAAAAACTCATAATTTCCATACCTAGTCTAGAAAGAAGTCTTGTAGATGTCCTCTTCCTTGACATGTACTTTATCATATTGTGATCTCAAATCAATCTTCGAGAACACTATTTATCCCTTCAACTGATCAAATGAATCATCAACCCTCATCAATAGATCCCTATTCTTAAGCATCAACTTGTTCATCTGCCTGTAATTAATACATAACTTGAGAGTACCATCCTTCTTCTTTATGAATAGAACGAATGCACTCCAAGGTGACACACTTGGCCTAATGTATCCCTTTTCAAGCATTTCCTTCAACTGCAACTTCAATTACACTAGATCTGGTGTGGTCATCATGTACGGTGCCTTTAATGCTGGTGCTATTGTTGACACCAACTCAATATAAAAGTCCACTTCCTTGTGAGGCAGAAACTCTGAAATCCCTGCTAGGAATCCGTCTTAAAACTATTGTAAAACCGGATACCTATTCAAAACTTATTCATATTCAACATCCTTACCTTTATCAATGGACACATGTATTGCAAACAATACACACCCTTTCCCATGATTATATTTTTCTTGCATAGTTGTAACCATTCTAGCTCATGTCACCTTCTCCTTACCCTACAAGAATTTGTGTTCTACGTTGTCATCCAAGCACTCAATAGAATTCTCATAATAATCCACCTTATTCATGTTAAGTTATAACCAATCCATACCTATAGGAATATTGTATCATCCCAATGAAAGTACATTCAGATGTACTGATGTATGCATAACATTAAGCTCAAATGCACAATCTCTTACCCAATGATGAACTCTTTCCATAGTACCTGTAGCCAACTTTACCAACCAAGACTCTTCATGCACTTCTTTTCTTAAACCACACTTATCTACCAGGTCGGGATTAACATAAATATAATTAGATCTAGGGCCAATCAAAATAGGAACAACTTGATCAAAAATCTTAACTTCTATCTCATTAATAGATGCCTGATGATTTGCCTGCGTGTTACCCAATGTTGCATAAATTCAAGGAATGCTTTGTCCAACATCCCCAACTGTTTGTGCCTCTTGAGCATTGTAGATCTAAGGCCTACCACCCTAATACGACATAAAATTATTCTTGCAATGCTCCTTGCCACATATCCAATACTAAAATTGTCTCCTACCATAACCTTTATTCTGCTACTCTCCATGTTGTGATCCATGCCCCTCCTTAATTGCATTAAAATTCTTATAAGGAACAACATTCTCTTTCTCACACTCATCTTGAGTTCTTGTTTTCTTCGGTATCCATTTACCTTTAGTCTTGTCATTCCCTTTCCAACCCTACTTAGATTTAGTCTTACACTTCAATTGTTCATAACAATGTTTCAACTTCCCAATGAATTCCTCCACTGACCGAGGCTCATCATACCCAATCCAATCCTTAAATATTACTAGGAATCCACTGATAAATCTTTTAAATTTGGTTTTCTCATCCTTTACATATGGAACATACCTCAACAACTACAACAACTTAGTCTTGTACTCATCATCTATCATCGATCCCATATTTAGCTCATAGAACTCCTTGTCCTTTCCATTATAAGACATCTCTGACAAATTCTTCTTCCGGAAAATCATTTTGAATTCATGCCAACTCATTGGAACTCAAAGAACATCTGCACCCCTAGTAACCATGCCATTGCATCTTCTGTCTTCTTCAAATATCCATCAAATTTATGTGGCTTGGATTTCTTGAAATCATCCAATAAATATCCCCTATCAATCGTCCTGTAATGGTGATGGCAATGATGACCATGATACATGTCAAAACCAGAACTAGAGTAGAACCCATGTCCACTGGCTCTCATATCAGGTGTATCCAAATACCTGCCATCTTTGACCATGTCATTTATGTCCGACCTGTTCTTGCCATGATACCTACTACCATATGCCCAATTAGTCCTTTTCTCCTGTCCATAATTGATATGTGGCTATCCCTGTCACTAGAAATCTAAAGCACTCTAAAGGATGACTACATTAGCCTCTACTTGTTTCTCCTCTTCCCTAGAAAGTCTTTCCTATGACAAAATATTATGTCGTTATCCTCCTTGCAACTTCAAATATCTGCCTTTAAAATCCTTAAAGTTTCTACTGTGTTAGGAGAGTACCCATAACCATGATGTTCATCTGACCTATAGGGAGAATCACATGAACTATAATCCAAAATTCTACTAGTCATCTTGATCTTCTTCTTCTTCTTCTTCCTACAAACATAACCAACATAACTCAGTGGAGTTCAAGGGAGGTTATCTCATCTTCAAGATCAGTCCAGATTAACACAATACATGTATATAGATAATCATATCAATATAGAGACATCATGCAAGAAAACGCCAACTACAAATACTGAACCCATGTTTTTTCAATGCTTTCTCTTTTGGTGGGACTTTTGGATTTGGTTCATTGAGTCATATGTTCTCTATCTAGAGTGAATCTTTGAGGAGTATCTTCATCATCTTCATCACTAGACAGATCCCCATGAACCAGTTTTGGATCAATATCACATGTGAAAGTAGAACATTATTGTGTAGGATTTACGCCTCTTTGCCTGTATCTTGTTTCCATGCTAATGTTTGTATCTTCAACAATTTTTTAAGTGTTGATTAATAAATCTTTCTTTTTGGTTGGAGAACTCTAAGTCTCCTCTCTTTCCCAGCAACCCTTGGAAACAAGTTTTTCTATTTAAAATTACCTAGCTGTGTAGTAAATAGGCCATCTAGATCAAAGCCTCAATGGGATTAAACTTCTCTTAAGTTAAAAGAATCCAAATACTTTGCAAGCTCTACAACATGACTTGCATTTTTCATAGTGACTTGTCTAATAGTAAACAGAATAGAAAAATACATTATTTTTTATTTTTGCATTCAAATATAATTAACCAGTCATGTTATTGTCTATAGACTTCAAGAAAAAAATACATATTTATAACAAATTTTGGCAACAGTAGTGAATTACCTTTAAATCCATAAATTTGAATAACCATATTATTTTCTCTTTCTTCATGCACGCCTTTTCCCTAAAGGAAAACTTGGGTTTACATAGATATTTGATGTTGCGCTTGTAAATTTATCATGTAAATAATATGCTTTACAAATACATCTTGTATTATGAGATAAATTAAAGAAGATTTCTACTTCCATAGTATTGGATATGAGAATTCCATTGGTTCTTCATTTGGATTTAATTTAGTTTTGGGTAAGTTGTTAGAGAAATGGATTGGCACGAGAGATGCTATCTAGTAGACCATAATAAAGAATCTATTGTTCCTAGACAAATTGACTAACTAAAAAACTAGTTCGTGGAAATCAAATTAGCCAAGTCGAATAAATATATCTTTTGTATGGGAAATAAAGCAAATAGAGAATTGATTTTGGGACATTCATTGGAGTTTTTTTGCCCATCAGGATGGAATAGAGCTGATAGAAATCCTTAAAATACTATGTATATAAAAAATATATAGAATGGAGAGATCAGAAGGAACCTAGGAGGTTGCGGAAATGAATTCTCGAATAATGTTCGTCTTTTCCTCCTGTGACACTAGATACCTATCTACTTCAGATAATTTTAAGAACATATTTGGTTATGGTAGCTTGAATATCCATTTGAATGCTTTGGGATTCAATGGAATTAGGGTCTCCTTCATTACTAGCATAATTTTCTTGTGCTTGAATTAAAATTGCAATGCATTTATGTTTGTGCAATTATAGAAGTTGAAGATCATTTTTCCATCCTTTTCAAATAATCATTTGGGCTATTTGGGTCTTCTGCATTGCTAGCATAGTTTTTCTTGTGCTTGAATTAAAATTGTAATGCATTTTTGTTTGTGCAATTATAGAAGTTGAAGATCATTTTTCCATCCTTTTCAAATAATTATTTGGGCTATTTATACCATGTATCTCTATCAATGCATCTATGTTCAATTCATGATGGTAACATAATATCGATTTAGTGTTCCTTCCATCTAAATAATTTTTGAAATGTTTTATTGTTCATTATTGTGATTATATTGTTGTGTATCTAAAATGCCGTAGAATTCACATAACATCAAGTAGGCAATCTCCTACAAAATATGCAAAATTATTTTAATGAAATAGATTATGCTGGCATAGAATTGCATTTGTGCACTCTCGTTTTATAGAAAATAGATGCTTTTCCATTTATGCCTTGAGGAATCATGGTTCAAACATATTCTAAATTCACTATGATCTATCACTCCACGATAAGAACAACAAAACTACTCTTTAAAAACTAAACATTATGGATTTGTTCTCAAGTGACTATTAATTATTCCACTATTCAGTTAGTACTCAGTCTCTAAGAATTTAATGCTTTCTAGATTCACCGGTTAACCATGTATGCAACTTCAATATCTATGACAAGACCAAATAGGAATAAATAGCATTCGCGGAAACAGACAACACGATTTCGATATACACGATAAATTCATAACATAATAGAGAATATATACAGTAATAGCATATGCATGTATCCACTTTGATGGAAAAACTTTTATGTTATTTTGTTTTAATATGGTTAAAGTTACATGATTCAAACTTCTCCCACACTAAACGAATTAACAATTACTACAATTACTCATATTTCCTATATACCCACATTACTCAACACAGCTTTCTAATTCATTCAAAAGTGATTGTGACTCATGTACATTTTTTTCCTTTGGTATTTACATAATCAAAAACTAGATTTGGAAGTTAATTGTAACAAAATAAGCTATGGATATCATCAACCCTGCTTAATCATATGTATGTGGTGGAAATTCTCTAAGGACTTGCATTGAGAGTAAAGGAACCACAACATACCTAATAAAGATATCATAGAATATACCATTGTCTTCAATAATAGATTCTATGCATATTTCGTATGCCAACAACTAAAGAGAATAACAATTCTTACTACTCATTCTGACAACTAGCAAAACGACAACCTAGTAGAGCACATAACAGAGCACTTTGCAGAAAACCATTCGTAATAATCCCCCTCGAGAACTAATTGAATATACGTTGGAAACGTGCATTCCAAAAAGCACATGATAAACACCTCGTCAATGAAACTATGTGCACATTACATTTTAAAGTTGTGTTGGCTTCGCTATACACTATTCTAAATACTCATATATTTTGATCACAATATCCATGTAAAATAACTTGAAAATTAATGTTTAGAAGTGTTGTGTAGAATAGAAATATACTAGAGAAGTGTATAGTAGAGAAATTTATGGGGGTATGAACATGGTAGAATAAAGAGTCTCTTTAAAATGCCTATTTTCTGCATATCCTTATGGAAAGAAATAACTTACCAAATAACTAAAATAGGCATTTCTAATGATAAATCTAAGTATTTTCTGCATTTATTCCACAAATAGATGCATTACGTTCATTTTTCTTGTATTCCCCCAACTAAATAAACAAATATAATACCATAAATCTTTAAATCCAGATAAACGTTTAAATTTTGAAATGTACATGGTTTGTCCCATGTCACTATTGCATCCTAATACCAAACCAAATGAGCCCATGTTGACATAGTAATGGGCACATTTAATCTCCCACCCTCATTTCACACATGATACACACGCAAACCAAACTTTTCATGCCAAAACATTTAATAGAGTAAAACTGTTAAATAATTTATTAATATGTATTATTGTGCAACAGTGAGGTGTGAGGAACAAGTGTGCTAGAGGTGAGTGTATTTAGAGGTGCAGAACATTCCAAAAAAAAAAAAACTTATGCAAAGGTATGGACATTGCGGATGAATGTTTCTATTCTTTATTGGGACACCTATTCTCCTACACAACACTTCTTCCTCGCATGCAATAAAAAGGCATTTCACTTAATATTGGATAATAAATATTTAATTGAAAAATGTGAAATCACAAATGTACTTAGTATTCGGGAAGCTCAAATATAATGAGAACAAATAGATACAGTATTAGAGACAGTTAAATCACAACATAGAGGTATGAATGCAAAGCATGAAGACATTGTTTTAATAATGTGATTCAAAAATGGTTTATGTGAATTATAGATTTTGATAATATATATATATAGATATTATAATATATATATTATATACACACTAATACGTTACATTATAAATTTGGATATTTATTATAGTTGGAATTTGAATAACTCAATAAGAAGTTACATTTTGCTTATCTCAAAATTTGAACAATTCTGGATTTATGTTCCTCCATAAGCATAGTTGGGTAGTATATAAATCATTCTTATAGTGGTTGATACATGTTGTGTGGAAGAACAAGTGTGAGAAATAAGGATCACAAAATTTCTTCCACAATGTTTTGCACTTCCAGGTACATTCTCCCTCTACGGAGTTCTTCCATAGACTTCCTTTCCATACAATATTATATTTGGGAATCGTGAATTCCAAGATTTATTGTTTCTAGTTTTTAAACAATGAAATCCATCAAACATAGTTTTGAAAATCACATACGCTAGATCATTGAAATGGTAGTTTTGCTATAGATCATTTGTGTCCTCATATCATATAAAACGATCCCACGAAATGTGAATGTATGCGGAGGTGCGAAACATTACAAAAAATAAAATAAAATTATATGGAGGTTAGAACATTGTAGATGAAAGTTTATGTTCCTTGGTCTGGACACTTATTATCCCACACAACGCTTATTTCTCATATGCATTATAATGACACTTCACTTCATATTGGATTATAATTTTTTAATTAACAAATGTGAAATCAAATATGTACTTAGTATTCGAGAAGCTCAAATAAAACGAGCCCACATAGCTATAGTAGTGGTAATCGTTAATTTTCCAACCTTATTTCGCACTCGATATCCATGTAACCCAAAATTTTACGTAAAGCACAAGACAAAAGCATGACCATAAAGCATAAATGCATTGTTTTAATAAATATTATTTACATAAATTTGAGTTTATGTTAATTATATATTTGGATATTTAATATATATATGAAATTAGTAAGTTTATGTTAATTATAAATTTATATATTTAATATAGTTGGAATTTGATCAATTGAATAAGAAGCTCCATTTAGACTGTCTCGGAATCTGAACAAATTTGGATTTAAGTTCATCCATAAATATAGTTGGATGCTAAAGAAATCATGTGTATAGTTCTTGATACAATGTGTGGAGTCCAGAGTTGTAGAGGAAGAAAGGTTCATAATACTTATATTTCTTTGAGAATTTGTGAATTGAAGACTTATTGTCCAATATTAAATGAAGTGGAACAAAAAATTCTTCGGCAATGTTCCACACTTCCACGTACATTCTCCCTCCATACATTTCTTTCACAAACTTCATGTTCGTGCAATATTATATTCACGAACTGCGTTGTTTTCAAATTTTAAATGATCAAATCCATTGAACATAGTTTTGAAAAATGCAGATTGGATCATCAAGAAAGAAATTTTTGGAAAAATTCTTTGCATTCCTATAAAAAAAAATGAACCAAAATCGACATGGTAATGTAGAGAGTTAACCACCCACACTTATTTCACACTTGATATACATGTAAACCTAAAATCTCATGCATAAAAAGCAAAAACCGCTAATTAATTGATTGATATGTAATATTGAGAGCTATGTGAAAAAAGTGTGCAAATGGAAAACATATGCTTAAATGCACAAAATTATGAATAAAAGTTCACATTACTTTCTCATATGCATTAGATAAACACTTCATTTAATATTGGATACTAAGTTTTTGCTTAAAATTAAAATTAATTTGATTTCTACAGAAAAAAGTTCCATCTGCACCCTTGTTCTCCCACACATACCCCCTCTTTTGCAAATCCTTCATTCCACACAATTTGATGGTTCCATGCACCCATTCTCCTACACAACTTAATCTGTAAAGGTTCAAAATGGGAAAAAAAATGAAAAAAGATGTAAACACACTAACAATCCCTATGTTACCGTTAGTGTTAATCTAAGTGTCAAAGTAAAACATTAGCTAATAGCAAAACAAGTTATCAAAGTAAATGATTCTAAGCACTCTTACCATGTCCTAATTACACATTAATTCACTGAATAAATGCCGAAAACACTTACATATTAATATACGTCATTGAAAATTGTAGTGTGTATCTAGCGTTCGTTCGAGCTCCTTCCATGGATCCATCTATGCTACTGTTTGCAGGTACTCACTTCAACAAGAAGAGGTTTGCAGCAAACTTTGCCAAGTTCGAGAATCAGAAATCTAAGGAAGATTTGAAAGGAATATAAGTTACACAATCCAATGGCGACGAAGAAGAGGGGCACGGCCAGAAGAAGAAGAAGAAAGCGAAGCGCAAGTCTCGCGATGAACCCGGCATGACGTTTAACTTATTCAAGACGCCAGATACAAAAAAGGAGGAGGAAGGGGTAGAGGCTCAGTCGCAGGCCTTTTTTGAGAAGAAGGAACATTTTAGAGAGCTAGAGGTAGCCGTAGCCCTGCGAAAGAAATACGAAGTGCATGTGGCAGGTGAAAACATCCCACCTCCACTCGAAAACTTCCACGAATTAAAGGCCAGTCGACCAGATCCAGCAAAGCAAGGGCTCCTCAAGCATGATCTACCTTGCATGTGCACAGATCCGATTCAGAGAGGGCCTTACAAGACCGATCCACTTCGCTCGGACACAGATCTGGTTCAGATCTTCATCAAATCGATCGAGGGAAAACACTTTTGCATGCGAATCAGTAAGGGAATGAGCATACTTGAGTTAAATAAGGAAATCCATGGTCTTCTTGGAACCCCAACACATCTTCAAACCCTCATATTCTCAGGGCACAATTTCCAAGACTACCAAACCCTCCAACACTTTGGCATTGCCAAAGACTCAACCATCATTCTAAATCTCTGACTGTGGGGTGGAAGCACCAGAACCAGCTCAATAAATACAGGTACCTTTCGGGATGCAGTAAAAGGGAAGGAAAAAATGAAAAATATAGTAGCAACACCATTAGAATTACCAGGACCCTACATTGTTGAACAGAAGCTAGAATCACCAACGCTACAAGTATCTATGCCAGAGGTAACAAGTTTACATAACGAATTATCTAAAAATGCAGTAATTTGTAGATTTAATGGTTTTTGGCCAAAATCAGATGCCTTGCACCAATGGATCTACTCAACATGGACATCTAACTATGAAATTTACCTATGTCCTAAAGGGTTTTTCATAGTTAGATTTATCACAAAACAAGAAAAAGACAGTATAATCAATCAGGGGCCTTGGTTCTGGGGCAGTGCTGGCCTTTTCACCACCCCCTGGTTTTCTGATTTCTATGCCAATACAATGATAGTCTCAAAAATGCTAGTATGGGTAAGGCTACATGGGCTCCCTCTACATTTTTGGCATCGGAAAGTATTAATAGCCATTGGGAACACCCTTGGGAGATTCCTCAAAATGGATGAAGACAGAGCTATAAGGGGAATATTTACATTCGCAAGAATGTGTGTAGAAGTGAACTTGAGTCAAGGGCTACCTGACCACATCACGCTGAACTTCAATAATTCTCAATGGATATAACAACTTGACTATGAGAACACAACGTTCCAGTGTAGGGGCTGCATGCAAACAGGGCACCTTCAATACGACTCCCCTTTTGCTAGAAAGGACCCCAGGAGAACTAAGAAACAACAAAAAAAGCCCAAAGGCTGGTAGCACACCGACCCATTGGAAGAAGAAGACATAAATGTGGAGCCTACAGAGAACCAGACAGAACGAGACACTCAAATGAGACAGAATCAAAATCAGGAAGTAAATGCCCCAACCACTCATTTGGGGCCACACATTTCAGATATGCAACCAGAGTTACAAATGGAAGTCAGTGGCATCAAACGAACCCATGGATCAGAGGGCTCGGAATCTGACAAAGAACTTCAATTGAACCCAATGGAAAATCAGCTAGCTATTATTACATCCAAACTTTACTTCTGAGGATGGCGACAGGTAGAGAAGAAGAAGGGTAGGAAAGTTTAGGCATGCTGGAACTTATCATTTTACTATTATTCTATTTTTGTCACTCCTTGTCATTACAGGAACAATGATCTGCTATTCTGTGTTATTTCTCTGTTTGCTACCTGTCATTTCAGGAATAGCCATCTCCATATGCCCCTCGCATATACAAAATGTAATTTTATCTATATGAATAAAATTACAACTTTTTTCTACGAGAAAAAAAAAATTAATATACGTCAGTTTCTGGCATAAGAAGTTGATTGAAATTTGAATAGGAACCTTGCACTCAATATTAGCCACTGACTACGGTAAAATGATCATAGGTGCCAAACATAGTTTATAAAATCACACATTAGACCACCCATAAAGAAAATTTTCCAAAGGTATTTTACATATTGATATCAAATAAAACAAGCCCATGTCGACATAGTTATGTGGATAATTAATCGCCCACCCTTATCTCCAAAGAGTGTGTAGGGGGGGAATTATACAAGGTACGAACATTACGGATGAAAGTTCATATTGTTTTCTCTTCACACCCATTCTCCCACACAATGCTTCTTAAAAAGGACGCTTCACTTAATATTGAATAATGAGTATTTAATTAACGAATGTGAATCACACTTAGTATTCACGAAGATGAAATAAAACAATCCCATGTAGACACAGCAATGGGGATAGTTAATCACCCCATGTTTATTTCACACCCGACATACATGTAACCCAAACGTTTCATGCCCCAAACTTTAATAAGCCAAAAACGCTAAATATTAATTGATTAATGGGTAGTATTGTGTAAAGGGAGGTATGGAGGAATGTATGCGGAGGTACAAAATATTGTGGAAAGAAAGTTTTTGTTCCTTACTTTGCACACACGTTCTTCCACTCAACACTTCTTCCACATGCATTTAAAAGACACTTCATTTACCCCTTGGGGGGGAACTCAACTGGCAAGCCCGTGTAAATGGAAGTGTTATAATCAAAGTAATTTGACTTCAAATTCCCCAGCTTGATGCATGTCTGCAAAAAGGGGTAAATAGGCACCTAGGGTTTATAGTGGTAGCGGTTGGAATCGATCATGTGTCACATAAGTAAGAAACCAGTGGAGTTGTCGAATCCCCTAGTAACATAAAAGGAAACGACACTTCATTTAATATAGCATAATAAGTATTTAATTCACAAATGTGAAATCACTAATGCACATGGTATTCGTGAACTATAAATACCAGGATTTGTTCTTTCTTGTTTTTAAACAATCAAAGGAGTCAAACATAGTTTTGAAAATTGTTCATCAGATCATCAACAAAGCAATATTTCCATAACTCCTTTATATCCAAATATCAAATAAAACGCATAGTAATGGAGAGAGTTAATTATCCACCTTTATTTCACACCAGATATACACATAAACCAAAAAATTCATGTCCTAAATTTTAATAAGCCAAAACGTATGTGGAAGAAGTGTCCAAAGGAGAAATGTATGCAAAGATGTAGAACATTGTGAATCAAATTTTTGTTCCTTACTTTGGACATTCTTCTGCATAACACATATTTCTCAAAAACATTAAAAATACATTTCTTTTAATATTGGGTACCAAGTTTCCACTTAAAAATTAGTTCATGTCTTTGGAAGAAATTTCTCTCTACGCCCTTGTTCTCCTTCATAGACCCCCTCTTCCGCACATCGTTCTTTTTGTGAAGATTCACGTTGCCATGGCCATATTCTCCCACAGAGTTGAACATGTAAAAGTTTAAAATGGAAAAAAAAAAAAGAGAATTGAAATAAGAGGTAAACACAGTGGCATCCCTTTGTGATAGTGTCTGTGTCAATATCAGTGTCAAGGCACTCATTGATGAAATGTCTCCTCCCCTGGCCCTTACTTACGTAAAGGACTTGCTCAGATCACGGTGTCAATGTCAGTGTTAGAGCACTCACCAACATAATGGGCACTTACAATATTAGTCATTTTTATTTTAAGTGATATTTTAGGCACTAACAAATATCGAAAATAAACTACTTTCAACTAGATGCATTATGTCACATCAAGACTCGCTTAGTAGCGAATGGAAAATTAAAAATAAGATTTCCAAAAATTAAAATTTTATTTTTTGAATTTACTAAAAATAAAAATATACAACTTTTTCCCAAAAACTTTGGTTAAAGTTACACAAAGTCAGTGAACTAATGAAGAGTAAATGGACTTTTGACGGTGAAGCCAGTGTTATAGTCCCTAGCAAGATAGGGACTAATAACTCCATTTATACTTTTGAGCGGAAGATTAAAAAAACCTGAAAATCAAAAGATTTTCGAGAAATTTGTGATGAAAAGTTAGAAAGTCGAAGAGTCAAGTGGTATAATAGTTCCATGTATAATTTGAGTTGATGATTAACAAATACAAAAGTATGTTCCGCGAGTTTGGTATTAAAGGTTAGAAATGAAAATGAATGTTAGGAATTGAATGATATAGGAGCATGTCTAGACGCGTTAAAGTTGATTTTCACGGGTCAAAATTTTACAAAGTACAATAATAACACACCAATGTCTTACTCACTCAAGGAAGCATCATGATGATACTTGAGTTATCATTTTGTATTTAAATTATTATCACATCAATATAAAAGTTGCTGGATTCGTTAGACCTTGCTTGTCTCTTTCCCAAATTGTAGAGAGCCGTCTTAGTCCAAGTCCACCTAGTGGGATGCAATTCATGTCCACGTCAGCCTGTTGAATAACAATCATAAGGGTAGAAACCCAGCAACCACAGCTGACGAAGCCATCCTACAAAATATCCACTTACAGAGTTTCTAGAAATTTCATTCCTTCAGTATGAATTGTAAAGGCTATACAGAATTTTCAACTAATAATAATAATAATAACGATAAAGTAAGTCCAGTGGATAGAGCTATTTAATTTTTTTTTGTTTTTAAACATGAAAATAATGATAAGAAAAATAAAAAATCAAAATAGTTTTTAAATTTGGATAATGAAGAAAATCACTAAGCACGTTTAAGTTGACTCTCTATTGCAGCAAACTCGGATGAAGCAATAGCGACGTCGGTTGCGATTCCTGGCCAGCGGGCGCCTCCCTGCATAATCGGGCTCACAATGCCTCCTCACCATTTGGGTGCGAGTATAAACCCGATCATGATCACGGAACATTTACAAGTTGTGTCATTTACCAAAAAGGTAAACATTTGGTATATTTTAATCTTTAATCTTTTGATAGTGAAATTATGATTTACGTTTGGTAAACTTAATTTTTTGAAGTTTTTGGGGGGTGAAATTACGATTTACTATAAATTACAATATTATAATTTATAAAAGATAATATTGAACTAGAAAAGACAATGCCATAGTCTACAGATATCACAAATTCATTTAAATAGTTGTTTTCCTGCGAAAATCTGGTATTTTTTTCACGCCCAAACAATCAATAGATTAAAATTGTTAAATAATTGATTAATATGTATTATTGTGCAGCACTGAGGGGTGCAGAAGAAGTGTGCAAAAGGTGAATGTATGCAGAGTTGCTATAGTTGCATAGCATTGCAAAAAAAGAAGTGTGCAAAAGGTGAATGTATGCAGAGTTGTTATAGTTGCATAGTATTGCAAAAAAAAATTATGTGGATGTATGGATATTGTCAATGAATGTTTTTATTCTCTATTGGGACACTTATTCTTCACACAACACTTTTTTTCTGCATGCATTAAAAAAACACTCTACTTAATATTGGATAATAAATATTTAATTGAAAATTTTGAAATCACAAATATACTTAGTATTTGGAAATCTCAAATATAAAGAGCCAAGGTAAATATAGTATTAGAGATAGTTAATTGCCCACCCTTTTTCGCACCTAATATGCATGTAACCCAAACTTTTACATAAATCACAACATAGAGGAATGAATGCAAAGCAAAGAGGCATTGTTTTAAATAATTTGATTTACAAAATTTTGAGTTTATGTTAATTATAGATTTGGATGTTTAATATATATGAAATTAGTAAGTTAATGTTAATTATAGATTTAGATATTTATTACAATTAGAATTAGCTAAATAAGAAGTTACATTTTGCTTCTCTTGAATTTAAACAATTATGAATTTATATTCATCCATAAATAGAGTAAGATGGTATAACAATCATCCTTATAGTGGCTGATACATATGGTCCGAGAGAGCATGTGTGAGAAGTAAAGAACACAAAATTTCTTCGAAAATGTTCCACACTTCCAGGTACATTCTTCCACAAACTTCTCTTTCGCACAATAGTATATTCGGAACGTGAATATGAAGATTTATTGTTTCTAGTTTTTAAGCAATGAAAGCCATCAAACACAATTTTGAAAATCATATGCATTAGATCATTGGCAAAGTAGATTTTTCCATAGATTTTTTGCATCTTGATATCAAATAAAATGAGTGCATGAAATGTGAATGTAAGTCGTGGTGTGAAACATTACGAAAAAAACACATAAACACATATGGATGGTAAAACATTGTGAATAAATGTTTATGTTCTTTGCTTCAAATACTCATTCTCTCACACAACAGTTCGTTCTCATACCCATTATGAATTAACTTTACTAAATATTGAATAATAACTATTTAAATTGACAAATGTGAAATCAAAGATGCACTAAGTATTCGAGAAGCTCATATAAACCAAGTGGGAACAATTAATGGTCCAACCTTATTTCACACCCAATATCCATGTAACCCAAACTTTTACATAAAGCACAACACAGGCATGAGGATAAAGCATAAAGATATTGTTTTAATAAATTTGGTTTAGAGAAATTTGAGTTTATGTTAATTATAGATTTGGATATTTAATATATATGAAATTAATAAGTTTATGTTAATTATAAATTTATATATTTAATATAGTTGGAATTTGATTAATTAAATAAGAAGTTACATTTATTTTGTCTCGGAGGTAGAAAAAATTTGGATTTATGTTCATCCATAAACATAGTTGGGTGTTAAAGAAATCAAGTGTATAGTTCTTGATACAAGGTGAGGATTGTAGAGTTGTAGAGGAAGAAAGATTCACAAAACTTAGATTTCTTTGACCATTTGTGAATTGAGCAATCCAATATTGAATGATGTGGAACATAAAATTTCTTCTGTAATGTTTCTCACTTCCACATACATTCTCTCTCCACACATTTCTTTCACATAGTTCATTTGCCTACAATACTATATTAAAAAACCATGTTGTTTTCAACTTTTAAATGATCAAACCCTCGATCGGGGTGAGCGCCCGAGGATGCAGGATAAGTATGGTTGTTAGAAAAACTAAATTTCGACTACAGCGCACATGCCCAAGGCGATGGGTGTGGTGGCCTCCCGCATGACAATGTACAAAGGGGCATGGAGAAGTGGCAACTAGTGCCAGGGTAGTGACATAAGTGGGAAGGATGGGACAAAAGGATGGATGGGATAGAGAGGGAAGGAAGGGGATTATGAAGGAATGAAGGGTGATGGGGAGAGCATAGCTGTGGAGGAGAGACGGAGAAACGACGGGGAATACCAACCTAGAGACCTACAACCACAACTTTGAAGCGGCACCAGGAATGTTATCTAGCTTTACTCATTTATTACACTGTTATCTATGGGTTTCCATGGAGGGGGAATGAAGCACATGACCAAAGAAGGTGTCGGGAAATCAGTGGGAGAGACTTGTGCATGCTAGGAAGGAAAGAGACTGGGGTTGAACCTGTAAATGGCAAAGAGAGAGACCATTAGGGATGGGACCATGAGGAAATGTCCAAAATGAAGTTGGCTTGCCCGATAACCAGTGAGGAAGGAGAGCAGGTAGATAAGTAGGTGCAAGGGAGGGTAATTGGGAGTCGCAGAGAGGAGCGAATGGTTATAGTGGCTATCTGGTTTGAGGGGAGGGTGGTTAGTGTCGTAAGTTTCACTTGAATTGGGCACTAGGCCACTACCCTCAGACATGGAGAAAGGAGAGGAAAACACCAAAAAAGCAAAGAGGTTATTGCATGGCAAGGAAGAGGTGCTAATAATCTTGGCAGAGGAGAGACATTGCAGCCTTTGGTAGAGGGTCACTGGGGTAGAGACGAGTGTGGTAGGAAATTCAAGGAGAGGGAAGCGACAACATTGTGGAAAGTTCAGAACTTACTGTATGTGATCTAATCCGAAATGTATGTGAACAGGTTCGCACAACAAGAGAAATGGCTAGACTAGCTCGTGGAAGAGGACGAGGTAGAAGGGGAAGGGAGTTGCCTTGTGCAATTGACCTAGGCACCTCGGATCCCAGAAGTGGAAGAAAGCGAGTAGAAAGGCTTATCAATGAAGCAAAAATAGTGTACAGGGTAGGGACAGACCTAGACATCCAAAAGATCTTAGAATATTTGGAGGCATAGATAAAACAGAAGGCAAATTCGAAAGAGGAAATGGAGGCCTAGCATGAGGTAATCCTAGACCCAAGGAAGACTAGGGGAAGACTCACACAATTTAAGTAGACTCTATACTTGTATTGGCTCATGAAGAGTCTCATGGGGAAGGTAATGGAGTAGTTATCAATTGGGATGGCAATGACCCTCTAAGACATGCCAAACTATAAGAAAGACCTAGGGCCATCTAGTTCCAGTTGTGCAAGCAGGACATTCGCCTAGATCGTATTCAAAGGCATATCCCTTATATTATCGAGTTGGAAGATGGACGAGGAGACTTAGCTGAAGACTCGGCCCCTGTTGACTTAGCCTTAGAGGATCAAAAGGAATAGTTAGGTTCCTAAATGTTTTTTGTTTTTTAGCGGATAGCATTTACTTTTATTAATGTATGCTTATGATAGACAGAAACTCAAACTCTTATCATGATATAGATGTATATATAGCTTCGGTAGATCGCCTTAAACTATATTATTTTTGGATGGATTATAATGAGGATAGATGGCCAACATACTTGGTTTCCCACTGAGCAAGTCGAGGCGACCTATCTCATATATGTGGTGTAAACTTGTCTTTTATAAATAGAAAATAGAAGGTCCTAACAAGCTTTACAAAAAAAAAATAAAAAAAATTAAATGATCAATGCCATCGAACATAGTTTTGAAAAATGCACATTGGATCATCAGGAAATCAATTTTTTCATGGTCACTTTGCATCCCTATATAAACAAAAATGAGGTAACATCGATATGGTTGTGGAGAAAGTTAATCACCCACCCTTATTTTGCCCCTTGTTATACATGTAAACCAAAAATCTCATGTGCCAAGTTTTAATAAGCCAAAACTGGTAATTAATTGATGAATATGTAGTATTTGGAGGTATATGAAACAAGTGTGTAATTGGAAAATGCATGCTGAGATGCAAAACATTGCGAATAAAATCTCACACTAATTTATTAGAAAATTCGATAAACACTTCATTTAATATTGGATTATAAGTTTTTGTTTAAAATTAAAATTAATTTCATGTCTAAAGTAAAAATTTCCCTCTACACCCCTATTCTCCCGTACATACACCCTCTTTCGAAAATCCTTCATTCCACACAAATTAATGGTTCCATGCACCCATTATCATGCATATATTAATTTGTAAAGGTTCAAAAAGGAAAAAAAAATGAAAAAAGAGGTAAACACACTGGCAGTCCCTATGTTCATGTCAGTTTTAATGTAAGTGTCAATGTAAAACATGAGCTAATAATGAAACAAGTTATCAAAGTATTTCTTGTAAGTGCTTTTACGATGTCCTAACTACAGAGCAATTCACTGAATAAATGCCCAAAACACTTACATATTAATATACCTTAGTTTGTAGTGCAAGAAGTTCATCAAAGTTAGAACATGAACCCCGCACTCGATACCGGCAACTGACTATGGTAAAATGATCATAGGCATTTAACATAGTTTATAAAATTACATGTTAGACCACCCATAAAACAATTTTTCCAATGGTCTTTTGCATCTCGATATCAAATAAAACAAGCCCATGTTGACATAGTTATGTGGATAGTTAATCGCCCACCCTTATTTCGAAAGGATTGTGTAGGGGAGGGGAATTTATACAGAGATACGAACATTACAAATGAAAGTTCCTATCATTTTTTAGGGAGAACCATTCTCTTGCACAACTTCTTCCTCACATGGATTAAAAAGACACTTCATTTAATATTGTATATTAAGTATTTAATTTAGAAATGTGAAATCACACTTAGTGTTTAGGAAGCACAAATAAAATGATCCCGTGTAGACACAGCAGTGGGGATAGTTAATCACCAACCTTTATTTCACACCCGACATATACATAACCCAAACTTTTCATGCCCCAAACTTTGATAAGCCAAAAACCCTAATTATTAATTGATCAATAAGTAGTGTTGTGCATAGGGAGGTATGTGGGAATGTACGTGGAGGTATGAAACATTGTGGAAAGAAGGGTTTTGTTCCTTACTCTACACACATGTTCTCCCGCACAACGCTTCTACTTTACATGCATTAAAACGACACTTCATTGAGCCCTTGGTGGGTAGCTTGACTAGCAAGCCCATGTAAATTTAAGTGTTATGATCGAAGTAATTCAAGTTAAACACCCCTAACTAACCCATGTCTGTAGAAAGGGGTACATAGGCACCTAGGGGTTATAATGGTAGTGGTTGGAATCAACCCCGTGTCACATGAGTAAGAAACGAGTCGAGTTATCAATTCCCCTAGTAACAGAAAAGGAAAAGACACTTCATTTAATATTGCATAATAAGTATTTAATTCACAAATCTGAAATCACAAATGCACATAGTATTCGTGAACTTTGAATACCAAGACTCATTCTTTCTAATTTTTAAATGATGAAAGTAGTCAAACATATTTTTGAAAATTCTTCATCAATTTTACAACAACTCTTTTGTATCCAAATGTCAAATAAAATTCATAGTAATGGACGCATTTAATTATCCACCCTTTTTTCACACTCAATATACATGTAAACCAAAATATTCAAGTCTTAAACTTTAATAATCCAAAATGTATGCGGAAGCAGTGTCCAAACGGGAAATTTATGTAGAGATGTAGAACATTGCAAATGAAAATTTGTGTTCCTTGCTTTACACACTCAATTTTTCACACAACACTTATTTCTCACATACATTAAAAAGACATTTCTTTAAAAATTGGATACCGAGTTTCGACTTAAAATTTAGTTCATATCTCTCAAAGAAAGCTCCCTATACACCCCTGTTCTTCTGCATAGGCCCTCTCTTCTACACATCTATCATTTCACAAATATTCACGTCTTCATGCCCCTACTCTCCCACATAGTTGAATATATAAAAGTTTAAAATGAAAAATATATATATATATATAAATCAAAGTAGTAGCCTCTCTCAAAGTGTGAGTGTCAATATCAGTGTCAGAAAACTCATTGATGAAATCCCTTCTCCCTAGCCTTTGCTTACGTTAAGGACCATTGTCTCAATGATAGTGTCAAAGCACTCACCAACTAAATGGGCACTTACAATATTACTCTTTTTTTAAATGATTTGTTAGGCACTAACAAATACTGAAAATAAATTATCTTCCAGTGCGTAAATTATGTCACATCAAAATTTCTTTAGCCAACAAAAATTAGAAATGAGATTTCAAAAAATTAAATTTTTTTTGAAGTTACTAAAATAAAAATATAAAACATTTCCCCAAAACTTTAGTTAAAGTTACACGAACTCAACGAACTAATAAAAAATAAATAAACTTTACCGACCAGCGAGTACTATAGTCCCTAACAAAATAGGGACTAATAAGTCCTTGTATACTTTTGAGTGGAGCATTGAAAAAAAACATGAAAAACAAAAGCTGTTCGAGGAATTTGAGATGTAAAGTTGGATAGTCAAAGAGTTAAGCGTTATAATAGCTCCATGTATAATTTGAGTGGATGATTAACAAATACAAAAGTCGGTGAGATGTTCCACGAGTTTGTTATTAAAAGTTAGATATGAAAAATAATTTTTAGGAATTCAATGAAGCAGGGGCAAAACGCGTTAAAGTTGATTTTCATGAGTCAAAATTTTACAAAATACAATAATAACAAACAATTGTCTTACTCAAGGAAGCATCATGTTGATACTTGAGTTATCATTCTATATTTAAATTGTTATCACACCAATATAAAAGTCGCTGGATTCATTAGACCCTGCTTGTCTCTATCACATATTGTAGATAGTGGTCTTAGTCCACTTAGTGGGATGCAATGCATGTCCACGTCAGCAAGTTGGATCACAATCATAAGGGTAGAAACCCAACAGCCACACGTGACGGAGCCATCGTACAAAATATCCACTTATAGAGTTCCCAGAAATTTCATTCCTTCAGTATGACTTGTAAAGGCAATACAGATAATTTTCAACTAATAATAGTAATAACGATAAACTCACGTGGAAAGAGATTTAAAAAACATTTTTTCCTTTTTAAACGCGATAATAATGATAAAGCCAATTTAAAACGTGATAATAATGATAAAGCAAATTTAAAAGTCGAAATAGTTTTGAAAATTTGGATAATGAATAAGGATTTGTTTAAAGAGGTGGAGGAATTGGTTCAGAGAGGTGGAGGAATTGTTTTGATAGTTAAAATTGGTTGGAATTTGAGCAAAAATATTTTGAAAAATATGTAGAGGTAATATTTGAATCATGTTTTGATAATAGAAATAAATTCAACACGATCAAAAACATATAAAACACTTAAAATTTTGAAATTCTTGTGGATTTACAAAACGACTTGTCAAATTTTCACTAAATATAATCGCAAGAATTCAATAAATTTTCCTGGCAACTCCTCCCCGCCCTCGTTAGAATAAGCGAATGAATAAAATCACTAATCACGTTTAAGTTGACTCTCTATTGCACCAAACTCGGATGAAACGCTAGTGACGTCGATTGCGGTACTGGCCAGCGGGCGCCTCCCTCCATAATTGGGCTCGCGATCCCTCGTCACTGTTTGGGTGTGAGTATAAACCCGATCATGATCACGGAACATTTAAGAGTGATGTCATAATCTTTAAACATTTTGGAGTGAAATTATGATTTACTAAATTTGTTGGGTGAAATTTGGTTATTTTAGTTTATTGTAGATTTTTGGAATATTCTCAGATCTCATGGATATAGGTACTGTCAAAACGCAGTTAATTTTTCAAACGGGCTTATATCTATGGGATCTCGGAATATTCTGATAATCTACAATCGATTTAAGCTCACCAGCGAAATTATGATTTACTATAAATTCCGATATTATAATTTATAAAAGACAATATTGAATTAGAAAAAACAATGTTGTTGTTTATTGATATTATAAATTCTCTTAAATCTTAGTTTTTTTTGTTAGAATTTGATAAAATAAATTAAAAAAATAAGAATGATGAAGTGTTTGAATCATTTTCTAATAGTGAAATAAATTCAGCACCATCAAGAACTTCTGGATAGCCAAAACCCCCAAATTTAACAACTGTAACTCAAATTTTCAACAAATTATCATAATTTTACCAAAAATTTCCCTTATTTTTCCGAATTAATTTATAATCTTCTCAGATGTAATATTACCGAGGCATTTACAAATTTAAAAAGGAAAACATGAACTTTGATGTGTGATTGCAGTGATATGTGACTCTATGTGAGTTATTTCTAAAAAAGAAAAAGCATGAACTTTGATGTCTGTTTGCAGTGATAGGTGACTCTAACAGTATGTGAGTCGAGCTCTGGGTTTGATAGATGTTGTAACACTATGTGAGTCGAGCTCTGGGTTTGATAGATGTTGTGATTTGTACTTAGATGACGGTTGGAAATTGGAAAAAGGTGGCTTTGTTTTTTGTTTTTTTATTAGGTAGAATTTTGAATAGAGTGTTGGTGCATAGTAGGAATCTTGTTTTAGTTATTATGAATTTTTTATTTGTTAAAATTTGATGTATAAAAGTGATGGGTTTATACATGTTTATTAATTATTTGATTTATATGAGTATTTTAATTTTAATATCGTTTTAAATTTGGATGTTGGATTTTATGTATATTTTTTTATTTTATTTGGTTTATAGTAGTATTGACATTAACATAATGATATATTGAAAATATTTTGAGAACGCCTTATTATTATATTTCTTACCACTTCACACCAAGTAGAGAATTATATAGGCATATTCTTTGAAACATAATTATTAATGTTGGTGACATTCTTAAGAAGGATAGAGAGAAAATAATACAACTTTTATTATCATCGAACTTGTGCATTAGAGATTATGTTCCAATATTTTACATTTTTATGCATTTTCACATGGTTTGAGAGATAAATTGAACAACCAATATGTTCAATAAAACTAACATGCTTGATTGTTTTGAAAAATAATTTTCTTTAATTTAATGTTTTATGTACCTTGGGAAACTCCAAATCATAAATATCTTAATCTAAATAATAAAAATAATATATAATTATGCTAAATTATCATGTTCTTGAAACCTTTAATGCAAGTAGGGTCTCTTTATTACTTTCATATTAATTTGTTAATTTGTTAATTAATATTACCAACTTTTATCAAAGACTTCCAAATCTGTTACATTTTTTTCAAACCTGATTTAGAATAAATATGGCTGCTATGGTTAAGTAAGATTGGAGTATGCTCAAAATGTAAATATGTGATGCATTCCAAATGCATCATATGGACAAAAATTGTATCGTCTCTTACATCGCTATTAAAAAGAAAAACAAAAAAACAAGTTTTATGATCGTGTTTAATCTTTTAGAAAGTAATTTGAAATTATTCCAAAAATACATGATTAATGGTTCTACAATTTGATTATTATTAATGCATATATAATTTTCCAAGAAGTTTTATTTGAGATTATAAAGTATTTTAGTATTATTTTTTTTTGCGAGTTTATGTCATTTTTTATATCACTCGCATCACTAACTTGTTATTTAGCTAGTCATTACCAAAAACATCTAAGCCATCAAAATTAGCTAGGGATCCCATCTAACTTGGACTGCACCAACAATTAGCATGGTTAGATTTTTCCCCACAAATTTTCTAATCTATGATCTTTACACCAAAGAGTGCCTTAACAAAAACTCCTCTCACCATATACTTTGAACCAGATAAACTACAAAATATTTTATTATTACTTTTTATTGAAATTTCAATTTATATAAATATAAATATACCAAAACATTTTAAATAATTAAAAAAACCACATTTTATTTATATATTATATTCTTTTAAATTTATATTTAATTTTAATATTATTTCAAAAAATTAACTAAATGCATTATTTAACTTAAAATTAATCTTTTAAATATCATACTTAGATATCTGTCCCATCTATCCGCTGAGATATGCAACATTCAATGCACTATGAAACTATGATATGCAACATTCAATGAAGTGATGAAATAGGTGCATCTCTAAACGCGTTAAAGTTGATTTTCATGACTCAAAATTTACGAAATACAGTAACAGCAAACACATGTATTACTCAAGGAAGCCACATGATGATACTCAAATAAAACATCCATTTGTGTGAAAGTTAAAACTTTTGAGTGACCTTTTTATATTTAAAATACTATCCAATTTTTTTATTATGACACACATATAAATGTTGTTGGTTTCATTAGACCCTTCTTGTCACGCCCCCAAGCCTATGGTAGTCTTCTAATCGTGCTAGGTGAGATGCGGCACCACCGAACACTTTCCTTTCACCAATACTTATGTTTGTGGACTACGCCTAACCACTTATTCCTACTTAGTTTGTGTTTTTCAACCAAGTATTATTATGTTTCCTTTATACCAATGAACACCCATACACATTCATTATCAACAGCATTATACAAGAGAAATGCACAACAGTATAAAGGGAGGAGCAAGTCCCTGCAATATGAGTCTGCCCAATATCAATATATTATACAACTTCACTTTTACAAAGTACAATTCAAATCTTGGGAAACCCCAAATTTACACAGCCAATTTTTACAACTTCGGCAAACTCGGTTGCCCAGCTCGTCGGCACCTCCGCGCGGTCACCGCACAACTCACCAACCCTTCTTTCACCTCATTGCACGATCGTGTTGTTTGCCTAACTTGGGTGCGCCTCGTCGTAACCAAGTCACCACACACGGGCGCCTTCGCATGAGTCACACCTTCGTTCACAATCTCAACACTTCCCCGTTTCCATTGTTTCATCATGCATGGCCCGCCCTCACCTTGCTACCTATCGCACGTCCACCAGTTCACCCAACACGTTCACCCATTCAACTTCGCCCAAGTCACCACACGACTTCACCCGGGTCACCACCACACAACTTCACTCGGTTCGCCCGAATGACCTCACCCGGGTACCCACACGACATTGCTCGGGTTGCCCGAATGACATCCCCTGAGTCTTTCCTGAACGATCTCGCCCAAGTTCTGCCTAAACAACGTGCCTGAATGACCTTCCTAAACAACTTTCCTGAATGACTTTTCTGAATGACTTTTTCAAACCATTTTCTGAACGACCTGCCTAAACGACTTGCTTGAACGATTTTCCGAATGACCTTCCTGAAAAACTGTCCGATCGACTTTTCTGAACGACTTTCTGAATGACTTGCCTGAACGACTGTCCGAACGACCTGCCCAAATGACCTGCCTGAATGACTATTCAAACGACCTGCCTCAATGACTGTCCGAATGAACATCTGTCACCAAGATCACCATACCAAGGTATACACCCATCGGTATGTCATACATCGAAAATCATCTCAATCCATGACCATCGACCACCCTGTCGCAATCTCCACATGCTGCTCCCCCTTGTGGAAGGCTGGTCCCTCCATCTCAAGCTACATGCTTCCTACAACATCTCGTGTCGACCTCATCATGTGTCGTCCTCATGTGAACTACTGCCATGATACTTCAACACAATGCTAACACATCTTTGTACACTGCTAGCCCCCATGTCTAAACTAGTCGGGTGATTAGTCTAAGTATCATGCTCAAACCATGAGAATGCACATCCTCATGCCACCATCAGTTATTTCTCAGAACATCCCGTCACATCCTCAACTCGATCAAGAATCCATCTCCATAAAAGTGTAAGCCATGATCAGGTCCATGAAGTAGCCCTCATCTCATCTGCAACATGTTGTCCATGATGTTTGGTGTCAATGTGCTGCATAAAATCAGCCACGTCTATCATAACATCATCCATAGGTGTGCCTCCTCAATATGAAGAGACCATCTCATCAACCTCCAATTCTCGATGTCTCACATCCAGGTCCATGAAGCAACCTCCATCATGCCATCTCAAGTTTGCCATAGAAACAAGCATACACCTATCTCATCTATCCATGTGCTGCCCATGATCATAGATCAATGAGCTCCCATGTGTCAAAAGTGGTTAAGTCTCGGCTGAACCCATGCCCAAGTGTTGCCACCAAGGCATCATCATTGTCGTAACTCCATCACTCCAAAGTGTGTCATATCGATCCTCCACACCAAGTCACTCTTTCAATCCATTCCCATACATGTACTTGAAGGTACGCACCCCATCCAGCATTAAAGTCTTTGACCTCAGCTCCCCAATGCATCAAATCCTCTAAGTCCACCATATATGAAGTCCCCAAAAGTCACAACAATCTCATGTCATCATGAGCTCCATAAGTCATCCCCGACCAACACTCTAGCAAGCATACAAGTCTCAGCCCAAAGGTCTTTGCAAGATGCCTCAGCTCTCCAAGTAGTAAGAATGCCCCATAGTCTACTCACAACTCCATCCAAGTCCATGACCTTGTTGTGCAAGAGTGCACAACCTCTCCATCGGCTCATATGTAAAACATCTCCATGTTACACCAGCAAATCCACTTGCACAACATCCTTGCCTTGGCACTCTTCATTGGATGTCCATAAGTGACATCTCTACAGGTGCTCCTACACAATGTCCCTGCATAAGACTACCATGCTCCATGTCTCCAACCTGATGTCCATGACTAAGTTGTCCATGTAGTCCAACCAAGTAGACCCATCACAACAATCGGTCATCCTCATCCAAGTCTGCAATATTCGGTTTAGTGAAGTCGGTCACCCAACCATATCATCATCATATCATGAGTCTCTTCCATCATAGCTCCCGCACTAAAGGTTCCACCAAGACTTGCTCTTAGTCTCGTCCATGAGAAGTCCACCCAAGTGTGTGCCCTTTAATCTGTTCATGAGTCATGCCAGGCACTTAGCCAATGTGACTAAAGCATGACCCATTCCTCAGCAATGATCATCATGTTCCTCCCTTGTCACAAGCCTTTGTACCTTCTATCATAAGGTCACAAACAACCCCAAAAAGTCCTGCAACAATCAACAATCCTTGCTTTTCCATACAAGGTCTCATCATAGTCATCCATGGTAAGATGCTCCCTAGCATTGGCAAACTGGCTTTGCCCTTTCCTGCATATGGTCCATCTACCAAATGCACAAGTGAAACAAAAGTATCAAGAGTACTTACATCATCATCATCATGAGGCTCCTCCATGTGAGTCTCCTCATCCGTCCATGTCTGCAAACTGCATGATCTTGGTCCAACTTGATCAATCTCGAGTTCATCCACCATCATGGTCATGTTTGCAACATCTTCAACTATCATGACTTCCTCTTCCTTGTTAGTACAATATGCAACTTCATCTTGCTCCATTGTCCAACCAAGTTGAAGAAGTTCGTCTTCAATATTTTTTTCCAAGATTGTAAGCTTCTCTCGAATCCGGGGATTCTCTTCTTTCATCCGCTTCAACCTGTATAAGGTAAGCAAGAGCTTCCCTTCACATTCTTCCAAACCTGCCATGTCTTGTCATTCGGCTTGGTCCAAGCACTAAGCTTCACCCCTGCTAGACCTCTTTCGCCATTCACTAGCTTCACCAAGTTCCCTGCAACCATGAACCAGCCCTCGTTCACCTGTATGTGAAATTAGCTTCCTTCACCTACAAGTACCTGCTTCCACTATCACGAGAAACCTTGCTCTGATACCAACTATCATGCCCCCAAGCTACGGTAGTCTTCCAACTGTGCTAGGCGAGGTGCGGCACCACCAAACACTTTCTTTTCACCAATACTTATGTTCGTGGACTACGCCTAACCACTTGTCCCTACTAAGTTTGTGTTTCTCAACCAAATACTATTATGTTTCCGTTATACCAATGAACACCCATACGCATTCATTATCAACAACATTATACAAGAGAAATGCACAACAGTATAAAGGGAGGGGTAACTCCCTGCAATATGAGTCTGCCCGATATCAATATATCATACAATGTTCACTTTTACAAAGTACAAGTTTAATCTTGGGATACCCCAAATTTACACAACCAATTTTCACAACTTCGGGAAACTCAGTTGGCTAGCTCGTCGGCACCTCCGCGCGGTTGTTGCACGACTCACCAACCCTTCATTCACCTCGTCGCATGATCATGTTGTTTGCCCAACTTTGCGCGCCTCGTCATAACCAAGTCACCACACACGAGCGCCTCCTCACGAGTCACACCTCTGTTAAAAATCTCAACACTTCATTGTTTCCACCATTTTGTCATGCACGACGCGCCCTCACTCGGCCGCCCGTTTGCACGTCCACCCGTTCACCCAACCTGTTCACCCGTTCAACTTTGGTCAAGTCACCACACGACTTCACCCGAGTCGCCACACAACTTCACCCAGTTCGCTCGAATGACCTCACCCAGGTCGCCACACGACCTTGCCCGGGTCGCCCAAACGACCTCACCCAAGTCTTGCTTGAATGACCTCACCCAAGTTCTGCTTGAATGACTTGCCTGAACGACCTTCCTGAACGACTTTCCTGAATGACTTTCTCGAACGACTATCCCAACGACCTCCTTGAATGATTGTCGGAACGACCTGCCTGAACGAGTGTCCGAACGACTTCTCTGAATGACTTTCGGAACGACCTACCAGAACAACTATCCGAACGACCTGCCCGAATGACCTGCCTGAACGACTGTCCGAATGACCTGCTTGAACGACTGTCCGAACTACTTCTTTAACGAGTTTATACCCGAGTTCTACCCATCGTGCGGGCTCATCCACGCACTACAAAAATCCTTATTCGAACTCATGTTGATTGATGATTGATTGTCATTTGCCTCCAAATGCCCTCCAATATATACGGGCGGGTGGTGGGTTGTGTCACGGCCGACCCACACCAAACGCTCGGTCATCTCGTTCATAATGTGTTGTCTCATCCAGATAATGGTCGACCTGCCCAGCTCATGAGACCGCCCCCTCAACTCACCCAAACACCTTATAAACTCACCGAAGGTTCATTTTGTTTCATGTTTCGCACGCACTTCGCATGGTGGAGTTGCCTTGCCCATCGCACAAACCGCAGGTCCTAACACTTCTGGTCTCTTTCCCAAAATGTAGAAAGTCATCTTAGTCCATTTAATGGGATGCAATGCAAGTCCATATCAGCATATTGGACTAAAAAGCATAGGGTAGGAACCCAACAACGACCATTCATTAAGCCATCATACAAAAAATCCACTTACGGCGTTTCTAATCTCTTACGATGACTTGCAAAGATGATACAGAGGTTTTTCAAAGTTCTTATAAAATTTAAAATGGTTAACATTAAAATAATACACTAATTATAACTACCAAGTATAAATTTGATGGGCACTTTTACTCATCAAATAGTTTTTTTGACATGTTTCTTTTAATACAGTTTGAGTGGGCCTAATGGTTAAGAGCATGTGTTTCCTCCTAAGAGGTCACAGGTTCAAAGAGGTCACAGATTCAAAACCGGAGGGGGCTAGAGTATGTATGCCTTCGTAGACTTAACAGTCAAATCGTTGCGTGGAGGTGGGTCCCTTGTCACACAAACAAGGTTGTCTCATACACCAATTTGGTGTCTAGCTTGGCTGTGACCTTAAAAATGAATATTATTATTATTATTAAGAAAAATTGGTGAATGTCTATACTCTATTTTTTAAATTTTACTATTATATTTTCAAGGCTTTCAAGAAAAAAAATAGTGTGTTAATAAATTTTTGTGCATATATATTTGTGTCTAGGTGGCTATGAGAGAACTAGAAGAAAAAATATTATTGACACACATAAAAAGACTATAGGGATCCACATGGGTTTATTTTCAAAGCTTTTAAGAAAAATTAGTGAGTCGATACATTTTTGTGTATATATATATTTGTGTGGGTGGGTGGCTATGAGAGAACTAGAAGAAAAAAATTATTGACATAGATGAAAAGATTATTGGGATCCACATGTATAACATTGCATTAGCATTAAAAATTATGATGCAATTAGATGTGAATGGTGTTTTTTCTTGTTGGATCATTATTCATGGAAAATCCTACAACGATGGACTTCCAAAAAGCATTGGATCTATTATGCATGCATACTTATTGGAAAATTCCCATGTTTTATCAAATTAAGGACATGTAATGGGGTGATCAATATCACAAGTCAATATGAACAACATTTGAAACATCTATTCGAGATGGTTCAAGTAAAAGCTTCCAATCAACTCAAAGAGAGTCAACATGATATTGATATCCTAATATGCATATTTGTCAAAACTAAAACTATGGTTTATTAGGTCTATAGTTGTGTATACCATGTTTTATTCATTAACATGTGGAATTTGAATTGCATTCTATCTTTTTCATCGATTTGGTAAACTTTTTTGGATAAATTCGCCTTCTCCTTCCAGAATTTATGCTTTGATATCCTGAATTCCTTGTGAAAGAGAAACAGTGTCTTGGTGGAAGAAATGAAAGGATTTTTGTTATTTAGCTTCATGCCTTTTATATTTTCCTATTGATATTATTGAGCCATGATTCTCAATTATAACTATAAACTATACAAAATACAAATATATTGTTAAGCTCCACGCTAACCCCAAAACTCCTTATTAATCCCTAGACATTGAGTGATTGTAGTTCTATTGTTATACTGTTATTTATGTTAGAACCCCTCATGGTCTTATTTTATTATAATTTCACCCTTTGTCTTTTTTATATACACTAAGGAGACCAAGTCTTATGATCATCAAATATTTTTTTATACATTATATTCATTGTATCATATGGTATCATAGCTCATTATCCTAGGGTTTTGATGCTTCAAACATATCATCTTGAAAATTTTCATATAATTTTTTTTTAAGAGGTTTTAGAAGATGAAACTTGAAGAATATTAGAAGACATCTCGAGAAATATATGGTTCAAATTTCAAATCATGGTTTGGTATATTTTTGGAGACATGTTCCAAGGAAGCTAAATTTTCTTATGCTCTAAAACTCTATCTCAAACAAGTCAGTTGGGAATTTTTACTATAATTATTTTATGCGAGGTTTCAAATCATGTAACTTGGACCAAAATGACACAAAATAGTGGTGAATATCTTGTTCAAATATTAATTCTTGGTTCACTATAATTCCAAATATATGTTTTAACGAAGTCCATGTTCCTGTTGTGCTTGAAATTAGTTTCCAATCGGCTAGTTTGGAACTTTTGAAATAGTGTTTTTTCTTCAATGTTTCACATAGTGAAACTTGGATCACATTAAGAATAATTCTCGTTGAAATTATGGTTAAATTTTCAAGATTTGGTTCGTTATACTTTCGGAGATATGCTTTATGGAAGTGAGGGATTTTTAACAATTATAGAATAATTAGTTTTAGATAGGTTATCTTGTTATTTTTTCTATATCTTCATGTTTGGGAATTTTGAGACTATTTTTAAATATAAGAGACATATAGAAGAACCCATGTACAACTTTCAAAGTAAAGTTTGAAAAAATGGGCGTGTGGAATGTTATACAAGTTTTCTCATAGGAAGAGGCAAAAATAACAAAGTTTTGGGAAAGTTTTCATAACATCCACTTGACACATTAAATTCAGTTGACACCTATGTAATTACATAAAAGACATATTGAAGTATTATAGAAAAAAATATCTAGATCGAGAAGGGTTCAAATCCTACAGATATATCAATAAAACTTTAGCCATTCTCCAAATTAAGGTACATAATTTACTAGTGACCAAATTCTTGATTAGAAGATCCTTTTTCTAAGGACTGAAAATTGTAATAAAGAGGAGTGCCATTATTATTTTCCAACATACCTCCAAAAAATGTTATACGCCAATTAAATCTATTAAAGGCGCATCCTTCACTCATGAAGAATGTGAAGACTTAGAATTTATGTTATCTAAATTAGATAAGAAAGTTAATGAAATGAATGATAGTATGTTGAGAAAGGTGGATTTTTGGTACAAGCAAGGCTACTTGTAACCTTAAACGTTCCTTGTATGGTCTCAAACAAGCTCCTAAATCTTGGTATGACAATATGGATACTTTTTTTCATGCTTTAGGGTTAAACCATTGCCATTTTGATTCTATTGTGCTATGTTTTTTGAATTCTAGTTATTTATGAGGATGACTTGAGCCACACAGGTCTTCATTTATTACTTTGAGTGTTAAGAGAGCCTTGATGGGACAATTTTATATGATTAAGCTTGATCTACTTCATTACATTCTTAGATGGCATGTTCATTGTCCTTTAGAAAGTATTACCATCTTGTAGTAAAAATATCTGGTTGATTTACTTCAATGCTTTTTCATGGCTACTTGTAAGCATGTTCCTACTCCATTTTAGTCAGGTGTTACTCTTACCACAATTTGCACCTCACCATAGGTGGATCCCATATTGTATCAACAACTAGTTGGCATTCTACTCTATTTAACTCACACCCAACCTAACATTGCTTATGCAATAGGGTTGGTTTCTCGATTTTCCCACGATTGTCATCGAAGTCATTGGAAAGTAGGGAATCATATTCTAGGATATGTTTAGGGGACTTTGAGTTTTGGAATTCAAAATAATACTAGATCTCGTGAGCTTGTAGGTTTTACATATTCTAGTTGGGGTGGATAAGCGATGATCAAAAGTCCAACTCCAGTTTTGGTTTTTTCCTTAGTTCTACTCCTATTACTTAGTTGTGTAAGAAAAAATCATCAAATACATTATCTATGATAGAAGATGAGTATCAAGTTGCAGTTTTCACAATTCAAGAATTTATTTGGAAGCAACAGATATCGACGAAGTTTGGCATTCAAGAAGATCAAACTACTTTTTAATGTTTTCATAATAAGACTACAAAACATAATTCTAGAAATCCTATGGAGCTTGAAGGTCCAAACATTTTGAGATCCATATGCAATTCTTTCACCACCTTATCCAATATGGTGTTCTAACCCTAGAATAATGCCTACCAAAGCTCAATTTGGAGTATTTTCACAAATTCCTTGGCATCCCCAAAGTTTCCTCAATTACGACGAATGCTTGGTGTGAAGGAGGTTGTAATTGGGAGGTAATCTTCATTGCTCCTTTCTTTATTTCCTTCTTTTTCATGTACTCTCTTTTTGGGGTGAGTTTTCCCGCATGGTTTTCTCTTATTCCCTCTATTTATAAGAGGTCGTACATGTTTTTCTAAGGAGGCCTTGTTGCTAGGACCCTTTCCTTATATTTTCTTTATTTCCTCCCTACATTTTTCTTATCGCGTGTGTTAGAGTCCCAATAAACAATATTTGGAACTCATAAGTTCACACAACATGCTTATACACTGTACTGTAAGAATATCTTATATTTATCACAAGAAGCTTCCATTAAAATTTTAAATTTAATTGGATGAAGTGACTTCTTCATTATTCAATTATATTTCTCTTTTCATAAGTATTTTAGGTTTCACAATCTAGTCCTTGAGTGTATTTTATACACATTCACGATAATCGAATTCGCGACCAAATAGACATGCCTAAAGTTTGTTCCAAATGAGTCTCCATGAAAACATGGAGAAGACTAAGCTAGGGGGAGATGTTGGGTCACACAATTGTCATATTTTTCTTTGCTTATTTTCCTATTTATTTTACTCTTTTTGACTGACAAGACCATATCTTATTATTATAACAACCCTTATTCTTGTAAGTGTGTCCTTTTTCACTTCTCGCTTTCTTAGTCCAATTATTCTTATAATTTGACATTAGAACTGTTGTCTTCGGCTAATTTTTGGCATAAAATTAATCTATGGTTTGTTTTAGGTTTGAACGGTTTGTCAAATCTTGTTGTTACAAGATTACATTTCAGTTTCTCTACCGATTTGGATTAAATCGTCTATTAGTTGTTGTTGTTACAAAAACAATTTATTTAAGTCATAATGTTTTTCCTAATTAGGCCAAATCCAAGAACGTGTCCATATTAGAGAAATAGTTGATTACTTGAATATATTTGTGGAGCATCCAGATCATTTGGTTGAGATATTTTGTAAATTTCTTTGTAATCGAAGGAAATTTTTCTAGTTTCACCCCTTCCATGGAAATCATTGTGTGATTGTTAAGATATATTTTTATTTTAATATCACATGAGAATATTTCTATGCTCATGACAATCTTCTCATTGTAAGTAAAATCTATAAAAGAAAGGGTGATCTTCCCGTGAGGGTTAGCAAGCTAGAAGAGAAAAGATGAGAGAATAGGATTGGAAGTGGAACAACAAAGCTTTGTAATCCTAATACTTTATTAATATAAAATATCAACTTTGTGGTTTAATAATTTCCTTTGAGTAGCCCATGTGCTTTCTAGTGCACCAGCCTCTACTAAAGAGGAAGGGCCCTCCTTATTAGAAGGGATCACGTGTGTGTTAGAGTAAAATACTTAATTTCATAATTTCTTCTTAGTTGTGTGATTGTTGTTACTACTCTTGTTACAGTTAATTGCGTTTGTAATTTAATTTATTACAGTAAGATTTGGACACTGTAACAACTTGATTCCTAGATTGATCCCTCATATTAGTGTGGCAATGAATTTTTTGCTTTCTTACTATAGTTTTGATTTCACTTTCTTTTATGTGTGGAAAATGAACAAATGATCATTTTCAGGAGTGTTATGAGAGTGGTTGAGTGATAAAGTAGCTTATTTTGAGAAATTTTCTTGCATTTAATTTGGATGAAGTGTGTAACAACTTTGTTGATTGATGAGAGTGAGTGTGCAATGAATTTCATTGAGATTATTTTATATTTGTCATCATTTACCTTAGCATATAATTTGCATGATAGTATTGTAAGAATAAAGTGTACCTAGATCAATAATTAAGTGTAAGAGTGGACCTATTACTCTAATTTAAAGGAAGAATTGTTTCACTTGGAAGTAGTGCATTCCATTAATGTGGTGAAAGATACATATTTAATTTAAAACTTGTAAAAATATAGTATTAAACTAAACCCCACTATGTTATTACAAAATCAATTCCTAAATATGGATCCAAAGTTAAATTGTGCTTCCAATGTTGTACTTCCTCCCCTAAGTTGGCTCGTCATGCTAGATTAGGTGTGATCTCCCATGGGATGAGAATCCATTGCTACTCCAATGCCCTTGGGCAAATTATTTTTCATATGGACACCTATGTTATTTATTCAAATTGAAACTCTTGCACTTTCCTTTGCTAAGGAATCATAAAGTGCTCTATGGCGTTATAAAGGTGTCTCTCCTGTAAACACAAAATGTTGAAATACTTATTGATAGTATATCTATTCAAATGATTTCCATGCCTAAAATAACATTCTATAATTCTCTACTTCATGTAACAAATTTAGTTTAAACAAACATTTTATAGAATTTCAGTATTATATCCACATGACCAGCTGTTCTCACGCCTGGTCCTCCTCCGCACAATTTCCTTCTTTTGTAGGTCTGGCCTCATTTGAGCTCTACACATTCATACCTAACAACACTCACCTTATTCACTTCACTATCTTCACACACCCTTCGTACTCCATGCCATAACCAAAATAATAAAATGCTCTAAGGGGGTTCAATTAGTGGTTCGTTCAATTAGTGGTTATTTCGGAAGTGCATAGATTAAATGTGACGTTATTCGATATTGGTTGTTTCTAGACAATTTGACATTGAAAACAAGTGGACACTTTGCTTGAGTGGGAAGAAACTAGTTTTTTTTTAGAGGGGAGAAAAATCACAACACCTTTCCAGAAGATGTAGAGACCTCATATGATTATGCATGAAGGCACTAATGAATTTTTTTTCATCTCATGACATCATACTCTTTAGACTGTGAAAAACCAAGTTCTTTTGTTATTAAGTTTCAAGAGTGAATCACACTAAGATATACACATTGAACGTAATTGGTAATTTCTCTAGGAAGGAAGCTATAAAGGGATGTGAGGGGAATTTTTGTTAAACAACAGAAACACCTAAAAAAATGAGGTATGAAAGAAAAATTCAAGCTTTGGTAATCTCATGGAATCACACCATATAGAGCATGGGAAGAAGAAGAATTTTATTGTTTATGTTACTAGAGTTACACATTGAAGAAACCCAATAATTGCTTGTGGAGGATGCAAAGGTACACAAAAAATGTATGTCAAAAACACAAACACCTAATAGGATGAGGCATGAATATACAATTCAAGGTTTAATATTATCTTCTCATGACATCGTTCATGCCCTAATTTGTGGGGACTACCGTAATTTTCACTCTCCCTAAGATCCATGGCATACATTATAAAAAATTATGTTATTAATCACAAATTTGTCTCTATGAAATTGTGATAACTCATGATTGGGAAAATCCACAAAGGTGGGAGATCTATTTTCATGTGTGAACAAAGTGAGTGTAGGAGAAAGTGTTCATGGGGAATCAATGTGTAGATAAGGAGAGACAAACTCTTGCACACAACCTTTTTCTACACACAAAAATAAATCTCTCGTCCTCACAGAGTTTCCCAGTCATGAAATATCACGGTTGCGTACCAAATTGAACACATTGTGTTCTCTCCAAATTAATTCCTAAAGATGGATCCAAAGTTCGAATTTGATTCCAACATTGTACTTCCTCCCCCAAGTTGCCTCATCATGCTAGGCGAGGTGGGAGCTCCCATGACATGAGCAGCTTGCAACAACCCTTGGTTGATTTCCTATGTAAATAAAAATAAGACCAAGGTTATAGGATATGTATTCCAAGTTGAATGCTAGGTAAAGCATAATGATTGGTATCACTGGTGATTAATAAATGGTTGTGGAAATAATTGGCATTTTATTTATGAAGTAAAGGAACATAGGGTAAAAGGAACGTGAAGAGACACATAATTACATGAGAGGGAAATTAAAGGAAAAATGAAGGAAAATGAATAAAATAGAGGCCTCAATTATAAAAGCGCTTATGAGGACCAATTGCTTGATTTTTGTTAGTTCATTTTTGGAGCTCTCTTATATTCTCTCATTATCTCATACATTTGCACCCTTAGAGTATTCTTAAAGAATTCTTGGAGCAATTTTCATACATTGGATTTGGAGAAAGAAGGAAAAGGAAAGCAAGAAAGCGCAAGGGAACAAGTGGATCAACAAGTACAGTTGGATTTCCCTTCAGGTAGCAAGTTTCATGTGGGATTTCCTTGTTGATTTCTAGATGCATGGTATATGCACGTGATAACATAGTTATGTGTTGTCATTTGCATAGATGATTTTCTAGATTGACATTCATTTTAGCCTTACCTTCCCATTTCTTAGATAACCATGGTGTTGTGAGTTTTTCCACATGATTGTTTCTAGTTGGTGCTCATAATTCCTTAGGGTTGTGGGTTGGAAAAAACACTTTGGAAGCCCTAGAAAAACTTGGGTTTTGTTACTAGTACTAGATCCTAGGTGAACAAATGCTCTAAAGCCCTTGATGGGTTGAACTACTAGTCCTTAGACTCGGGTTGTTCAAACGTGCTAGATCACTCTAGAGTTGTGGGTCAAGTTACTAGTTCCTAGAGCCTTGTAAAACTTGGGTAAGGACTGATATGGTTGGTGTTAATGATGCCTAATCATGGAGGTGGAATCACTGTAGTTAAGGGCTGAGGTGGTTTGGTCTCTAGAAGCCTTGGTTTATTTAAATATTTTCCTATATATAGTATTGTAGCTAACTATTCTAGTTTGAAAATTCATATGTATAGAATGTGTGTGAATGTTAAATAAAAAAACATGTAATTACTATTAAAATTGGTAAAATTTTGGCAAATATCATCCATTTAAGCACATATATGTAAAAAATATGGGAATTTTTAACCATATTAGCAAATATTTTTTATAAAATGTCCAAAAATAGCCCATTTGCGAAATTTCGCTCCAAGAATTTCCGTACATGGGATCCCACACTAATTCTTGGAATATGGCATAAGGGTGATTAGCTAAAAGAGATATTTGGTTCATCCCAATCTATGGTTGGGTGGTATGTGGAAGTACTTGACTTCGTTGGCATTTTCATATGATAATAAGAGTTATTTCTCTATTTCGATCCATGTATATTTGTAGCGACTATGTTGGAAATATTATGGTTTATTTTTCATGGTTTTTATGTTGGTTATGTGTTGGTTATATGTTAGTTATGCGATGTATGTTCCTCGTGGGTCTTGATATGTTTTGATAAATGTATGAATGCTTGACGAATGTATGGACTAATAAAGGTTATTTAAGCTATTATGAGAGGAAATTAGACCTTCTTGGTGATTCTTATATAAGTTTCAGACTCTTATGATCATATATGCATTCATGACCTGTAGCTTGCGTTTTCACCATATGTTTGACGAAATGACTATCATGATTAGGCCTAATTAAGTCAAGTTGTTCAACTTTTGTATTTTTAGCATTTTAATTATATCATTTATCATTCCGAGAAGTCTTAGGAAGTTCTAGACAAGGGTCTGGCGGATGGCCTAGAATTGTGGCTCAAGTCTGGAAACAAAATACATTGAATTGAGAAATTTAGGTCACAAATACATGGAGAAAGGCTTGTGAGTGCGGTTGGAGGCCTTCAACCACATGCAAGTAGTGTCAATGGTGCAGCTGGGAGTGTAGGTCACTGAAGCAAAGCTACAGCTTGGGATTGACTACCTAGGGTGTTTCTTTAACTCTTGGGTGATCTGTAGTCCCTTTAGGATGTCCATTTGTGGTCAGTAAGTCTTAGTTGTAGGCCCCACTTCCTTAACTAGAGGTATGATGTTGGGCCATATCATAGTAAAGCTTAATCTCATGTTTACTCTGGCAAACCAGTGAAATTAGGTAGATTTGGGAGTGGTGGTTACAACTTGGTATTAGAACTCCCAAGTTCAAACACTTGGATTCGATGAGTGGGATGTGATTTTTATGCATGGATGTTAGTTGTTGATTTGTTTGATATCCATGCATGTTGGTTATTTCTTATTATGTTCATTGTTATATTTCACATCATCATGATGATGTTGGTATGATGTTGATGTTGAGATGATAGATATGTTGATTTCATTACATATACATGTGTTGTGCTAATCTGGATTGATTGTGTAAATGAGAGAACCTCCCCTGAAATTCATTGAGGTATGTTTGATCATGTCTATATTTATTTCATTTGACATGACATGGTATTTTTGTAGGAAGAAGAAGATCAATATGACTAGCATAATTGTGGACTACAATTCACGTGATGAAACCAACTCACAAAAAGATAGAAAAGATAGATCAACACCTTATAAATAAGCCTCTTTGAGGGGGGAGCCTCCTTTACATTACACAAATGAACAATTTTTAGATGATACAAATGACAAGACCTCCTTTCTATATATAGGAGTCTAAGGGGTCATAATAAAATGAGAGCCAACATAACAATAATAAGGTAAGGGCACAATAATAACAATAGTGGGCTTCTATGGGGCACAATAATAACAATATGGGGACTACATGGGCACAATAACATAATAGGGGGTTGTACTAATAACAATAAGGTGTTACACCAGTACTATAGGGACCTAACATGCCCCTCTGCTTCAAAAAGTGTTGTCCTCAACACTTGAGTAGTTCTTGGGCTATGACTTTCAAATTCTTGTACTCCCTTTCTTGTAAATGATTTCAAAGTCATAATCCAACGTATTTGTGACCCATTTTTTCTGTTCTTCTAAAGATAATATTTGTTCTAAAAAGTATTTAAGACTATCATAATCCATTTTTACCTTGAATTGTCTTCCCATTAGGTAATGTCGCCATTTCTTAAGTGCATGTAGTATTGGAAACATTTCCTTCTCACAAATAGCTTGCTTGAGATGTAGCTGTAAAAATGCCCAATCGCCTACATCAAAAATTGTTTCACTGAAATGTTGATATGCCTGTTGTTTCATTCGATTCTGCACCAAACTAGTGTTATCCTTTAAACGTTGGAGAAATTGTTGTTGATTCTTGATGTGATCTTTCACTGCTTGAATCTTTTTCTTCTTGATATGTCCTTCTATCTTTAGATTTTAAGGATTGGTAATTTATTCCAATGCATTACAAGATATGGTCAGATTCATCTCTTGACGCTCTGTGTGATCTTTCACTTCTTAAACATTTTTCTTCTTGATATGTCCTATGTTGATAGTTTGAGGAGTGGTAATTCTAGTCAATTCATTACAAGATATGGTCAAATTCATTTCTCCTTTCTCAATGTGATATTTCACTTCTTGAACCTTTTTCTTCTTGATATGTCCTTTTACCTTGAGAGTTTGAGCAGTGGTAATTCTTTCCAATGATTTACAAGATATAGTCAGATTCATTTCTTCTTTCTCTTAGGTTGGTTACTGGTGTATATCCTCTTCTTTTGATGTTGCTTGATTCTTTTCTTCCTCCTCTTCATAATCTATGTAAAATAATTTCTTCTCAGAAATTATTGTACCTTTAGTGTATTGGCTATCATAATTGTAACAAAGCCCTCTTTCTCTTTTTTCTTCCAAATGTTTTGGTGTAAACATTGTAGGTTGTGGAAGGCTAGGAGAAATTTTTTTTCCATAATTATAGTTGTGAGTGGTGGGATTCCTTGTTTCGATAATTTCGGCTTTCAATTTTTCTTGCCAACCTGAATTCTCTCTCCAATGAATCAAGTTCCCAAAGATGAACCTCATGTTGAATGTTATCATTTAAAGTACCTAAGGAGACATCAACCCTTTGCTTCTTTGGAATATCATTTTCCCTTATATTCAATTTTTGAAAGTCCTCAATGTGCTTTGCCATTGAATACTTTTATTTGAGATTTATCAATTGGCTAAAGAAGGCGTTTCTCTTTGTATCTTGATAATGTGCTATCATTTCCTCCATGAAAATTGACCACGTAACTATTGGTTTATGAGAACAAATCTCTTTATACCATAAAAATTGATTGGTTCTAAATAAAAAGATGAATACATACCTTTTGTAACAGTTTCAACTCATGTAGATCAAAATATTGCTCCATTTGTAGTATCCAATTTAATGTATCCTTGCCATCAAAATTCCTCATATTGCCTTTTCTTGATTTTAGGAGCTCGATATTAAAACGAATGTAACTTTGTACTTACATATCTCCAAGTTCTAAAATTTAATCCTACAATATCCCTTTCAGTCCTCTTTTTAACCCTGCAAGTCTGATCAATATTGGATTCTATAAGCAAGAGTTATGTCAAATCTCTCACGATGACCTAATTTTAGACAAGTTTAATAGAGCGAAGTTGTACGAAGTGCCATGTGCCACTGTTTCAACCTTATGACTTGAAACCAATACAAAGAAAACTAAAGTCTATCCTATTTATGTAACTTCTTATGAAATTTGAATCTAATGTTTCCAGAGAAAGTTATGACTATTTTCCCAAGGTCACCTATTTGGAATGTAATTCGGGAGTCTGCAAAAAAACTAATTTCCTCATCGCGCAACGAAAACTGCCTCTGTTTCTAGTTCTGGAGCTCCGAAGTGCGATTTCTTTTCCTGCGCGAATTTTCGGCTTTCTGGCTGCTGACGTCAGCAGTACGGTGGATGACGTCAGCTTGTGGTGGGTCCCTGGTACAGAAGTGACATGGCGGGGTGTTGATACTGAAGGGGATGCGATGAACTTCTCCGATGCGATCACAATATCGCATCGGCAGGGAACGAGAAGGTTTCTTAGTTGGGCATGCGATGCTTGCGACTGTCGATCGCCGATATCGCGATATCGCGTCGGGTGACAACATATGGGTCATAACTTGCATGGAGAGAATATTGTGATCTTGTGATGCGAGCTGGTTTTCTAGGGTCTGCGGAGTGTTAAGGAAGTCTGCAAGGGGTTTGTTTCGGTCGGAAGGGGTGAGTAAGTGGGTCTGAAAGGCTTTTGAGGCTTCGGAAGGGGTCCGATCACCTCAATGGGAGTTTATACTCTGGAAGGAGTCTATTGTATTTAGAAGCTGGTTTGAAGGGGCAGCATGGGGGTTCTGGCTAAGTTTCAAGTAAACTGAGCAATTCCCGGGGGTACTCATGGTTATTTTTCAACCGGGGGGGAATATTTACATAGGGGATGATTTACATAATTTTAGTAGGGAGATGGGAAAATATAGGGAGCTAAATAATAATGTTAGTGATTAATATGGAGATGGTGAGAAAGCACTAAGTTCAGGAGATCTTAGGCTCTTACGAGGGGATAGAACCTTTTAGAGAAAGTATGGAACATCTTTGAGTAAAGCAGATCTTCACCCAAGCTAATAATATGGAAGTGATGGAACTTAAGAGGTATCAAGAAGATCATGACCTCTTCTGGGGAAGTTAGTTAATGATTGGGGAAGGTGGAGAGAGGGAGTTAGTTATACTTGTTTTTGAGCTTCTCGCATAGAACTACCTGCTGATTGTGTCCTGAGTAAAGATGACACCTGGAAACCTGGAACTGATCAGCAATCAAGATTCAGCAACCTCAAAACTACCTACCCAGCCAACTTACCTAACATTTTTTCTTCTTTTGGTTTGGGTGCATGTAGACTTGCAAACCCATCATTTCAATTTTCATTTCATGCTTTCCTATCTACAGACTACCCTTATATCATCTGAGGGCCCAAATTAAGCTATTGGGCTCCTTTGATTCTCTACCTATCTAAGAATCTACCAAGTTTAAGATGTTTGGACAGATTTTCATTCTCTATATTCTAAAATGGGAAATTTAAACCTAGGGAGACCAAGATTAAGCTGTTTGGACCTCCCTTTAACTGAAAGTTGGCAACACCGGAATAACTTCTCAAAATTTGGAAGGCAGTTAAATGAACTCTGAGTAGCCTTCTTCGCTTGGAGACTGTTAAGAAAATATGGAGCATTGCAGCATGCAAAGTATGACATATTTGGCCTGTAAAAATGTCAATCATGAAATATGATTAACCTGCTGCAGTAGGAAGCTAACAGTGGCTCCACTTGGGGATGGTTTCTCCTTGTGAGAAGCCAAGAACAGCAGGTCAGAATGCCTTAGTCTTTAGTTGTTGCTGTTTTGGAACGTCTTCTTCCTGACTCTTGGATTGATTTGAACCTTTAGACTTGGTAACAGCTCTTTCCTTCGCTTGTGCCGTTGTTGAACTGTAAAGCACTGCCTGCTTTCTTCTGTGTGCTCCAGCATTATGGATTCTTACAAAAATCAAATTATTGGTATATACAAATATGTACAAAATAAAACACCATCTGCTCTTTTCAATCAAGAGGATCATTGTAGTGCTTCAGCAGTCGACCATTGACTGGGTCTTCTTCAGCTGTGCTACCATCTAGAGATTTCAGAAAATAGGTATTATTGCCTTGCACAGCGCTGATAATGTATGGACCTTTCCACAGAAAATCGAATTTTGCGTGTTTGCCCTTGTCTTCTCTTCGCGAATCCCATCTTAGAACTTTGCTGCCTACCCAGAAATCCTCTGCTTTGGTCTTCTTATCAAACATTTTCTTGAGTTTT
>APFE031567179.1:0-12068 GCA_000404065.3 Pinus taeda | reverse complement strand
AATTGTGCTTAAGACATTAATGTTTATTATTCTTGTCACTTATTTGTATGTATCCTCGAGTGAAGGACCTGAAGGGCCTGAATTTTAACCCTTAATATTTAGCTGATTTGAAAGTCTCAGGATGCCATGTGATTTTTGAATATAAATGTTGAGTAAAGAATGCTTTGAAAAGTTAGAGACAATATGTTGTTTTTCAAATAAACTATTATCTGTAACTTAGAAGAAATGTAGAAGTAGGAACTTTAAATATAGGAGTGCTCTTTAAGGAATTTTAACTTCATTCACATAAGTAAACAAAGACCTGCAGCTTCATTACCATACTTAAAGAAAGGAAGACCCCTGATGACAGATAACAGAGAAATTACAAAATCATACCCAAAAATGTGTGGAAAACTCCTAATTCTTTCATTAATCGTCAATTTATCAAGAATACAATAGCATAGCCTCTAGGATCTTCAAAATTCGAACGCTTTTTCTATAATTTTGCCTCTTTTTATACATCATTGGACAGTTGGTAAACACCAAAACTATCAAACTGCTTAACTATCTCCTACTATCTAAAGTAAAAGGCTTTACATAATATTACATTGGAGGGTAAAAGACACCTCATTCTTCTCAGGAAACAAGACAACAAGAAGTAACATAAATTAGAATACGATTGGTGATCGTTGTTCGTTGTTCGAATCTATGGTTCGAGTAGGTGGTCTGATGAAAACTAAACTACTTTAACACAGCAAAGTTGTATCTTTAAAAAATTCTTGTGCATGGACCTATGGGTTATGGTCCCATGTATATATCGGAAGCATTCTAACTGGCAGAATCACAAATAAACCCGACCAATCACTGTTGATCCTTCCTTAAACGTTTATGGCCGGAACCAAAGCAATTAAGACTCTGGTTCATAACCTTATCGCGTCTGTATTTTCCACAAACCTTTACCTTCCCCACGAAACCGAAAGGAAAAAAAAATACAGTTCATAGACTTCTCAAGTCCGAAATTTATAATAAAACCTGTGCACTTTTTGACGCGATATCCGTCGGATCTCATCCCTTCTTGATGAGCGGCTGTGATCGATCTGGACTTCAACGGATTAAATCACATTCCATAAACCATCACGTATGTTTTCTAGATTAAACCTTGTCCTTGTTAACCACACGATTACTGTCGGACCTGAATCCTTCAAGTGGACGGCCCCGATTAACTGAGGTTTTAACTCAGTTTTATAATTTCTCACGTTAAACTTTGGATTTTTCCTTCTCGCTTGTTAGCACACGATTACCGTTAGATCTGTTGTCTTTCGATCGAATGGCTCAGATCTTCTCCTAGGTTTCTCACATTCGAAAGCCATCAATAATATAAAACAAATCACTTCTTTCGGACTTCCACATTCTCTTTTAATTCTATTAGAACATAATATTTGATTTATTTATTTTTTGCGATAAAATTGAAAACGAAATTTAAATGACAATGGATGCTACAACATATACCATTTAGAAATTATGGTATATATTTTCAACTCCTCACGATTTTTTTCAAAAATCACAAGACACAAACCTACTCTACTACTCTGTGGAAGTTAATTCACAATTTAAAACAAAATTGTTAGACATGCAACAAGAAATAAAGCACATGCACACAATATTTTCCATGGGGAAACAAATCTATTAAAAACTCCAATGCCTTCTTGCATTAATCTTATGAATATAGATATATTACAATTTCTTTCCTCAACTGAGCACAATGTGCAAGTGAATGGCTTATCTCTATGCTCACTAAGAATCTCTGACCCAAACTTATTCAATTTTTACCTTTGCTTGAGCCCTTATTTCCTTGTGCAATTCCTTGAGAAATTAGCCCCCATTATTTAAGAAATATTCCAAAATGGATTGTGCAATTCCTAAGGTTGATCATATGACTGCATGCAACACTTGTACACTCAAGACTAGTCTGCAGTTGATGTTACACTAACTTGGAATCTCCACCACAGATGGGGAACTCAAATTCTTTGCATGCACTAGCTATTTTGGACTGACTAATCAGTTAACTAGATGATCATTAAGTTTGACTGAAGTCCCACTCCACGACTAACCTTCCACTAGTTCCTCCAACAATTAGAACTAGTTTAACTGAAAACAACTTGAGATAAGTGACTTTGATTGCTACAAATTAGCAATCACACATCCTTAACTGAACTCTAACTCCACCAACTCGAATTTACTGAGTAGACTCGGTGACACAAGCCATGTCATACAAGTTAATTTCATCCAAGTTGTCTGTTGATGTGGAAATTCAAATTTTCTCAATTTAATCAAGGCAAAATCAAATTGAGAATTTCTTGCTGCAGTTTTCAACAATCCTTCAAGTGAATCTAAGTCATGTTAACAATGATAGTTAGGAGTTCCAGCACAAAAATGTGTTGATAATAACAACCAACGGATAGAAGTAGCATTCAAAACAAATAAAACAATCAAAAAACACATATTAAAACGCAATTGACGGAGACCCTGAAAATTAATCCAATTATGTTATTTCCTATCCATGTTCATTGGAAGTGCATCCATCGCTCCTCTCATGAAGCACACCTTTATTATTGGTCTCCATCGTCCTAAATCCCATCATTTTTTGTCGGCCTCCATCGATCTACTTCATGAAGAACCCATCAATAGCGTAAAGACGAACCCCTAATCCTTTACCTTTACCTTTTTTACTTGCGCATCATTTTGAAAATTTTAAAACAAAAGATTTCTTTTGTCTTAAAAAATTGTCTTCAAAGCCCCCTCCGTGTAGTAGTTCTAAATGCAACGAAAGACAAGTTGTCTCTAATCGCATCAGTAGAGATCAAAGGGATGAAACAGGAATTGATGTGTGAGAAATATTGCGAGGAAAAGTTGTTGCTTTCTTCAGAGTCGACTACCCCCACAAAACAAAGATCCCAAGAAATCATTGCCTTTATATAAGATAACATGAATGGAAAGTGAAATAACAACCTTGGTATAGGCGTGAGACACTAGTATCCTGCAAGCTCGCAAACTTAGGGCGCACTGTCAATCAATTTTGTAGTTGTTAGATAATATTTTCTTAAATTGATATGTTTTTGTCTTAATTTTTTGCCTTAATTGTTAATTGTCTTAAATGAGTTTTGTAAGTGACCATTGTCTTAAATATAAAGTATTGTCTTTCAAAAAAAATTGTCTCAAATTGTTTTTGTCTTAAATATAAAGTATTGTCTTAAAATAATTTTGTGTCAAACTATTTTTGTCTTATATATAAAGTTTTATCTTAAAATATTGTTGTCTCTAAGTGTTTTTATCTTCAAATATTTTTGTGTTAAACTATTTTGTCTTAAATATAAAGTTTTGTCGTAAACAAATTTTGTCTTAAATATAAAGTTTTGTCTTAAAATATTTTTGTCTCAAATTTGATATTAAAAGTTTAATATAAAATAACTAAAAGAAAAAGTAATTTTTTAAGACAAAATATTTTTTTTTGTCTTAAAAAATGTCTTAAAAGTACCCTTGGTGTAGTAGTGCCTCATGGGCTTCTCTGTTATGTTATCACCAAAGCTTCTATGTGATTATAACCTAGCAACCCTTATGGTTTTTTTAGTTATACTATCAACAAATATTCTTAGTGATTATGAGTCAGCAAGCCTCATGGGTTTCTGAGTTAAGCTATCAATCATGCTTCCCTCTCCTTCAATTTTCTAAGTCCCATTATTCTTGTCAACCCCTATTGCAATTCAGTTTTTCGTACCACCCAATAGCCTTATGGCCTCCCTATCTTTTTCTTGTTCCTTTTCTTTTCTTATTATTGTGCGTATGAATCTCAAATGGTTGTCCTTTTTTTCCATGGGATCCTCTCAACCTCCTCTTTTTTCCACAAGAGACTCCCAAAACATTCAATAATTGGTCGTGGTTCTAACTCACTTTGCCTCTTCTCTTCGTTAGCTTCCACTTACTCATCGTGGTTCTAATTAACTATGCCTCCTCTTCTCTTCATCCCACGAAAATCTCCCCAAATTATACTTACTCATCATGATTCTAAAAACTTTGCCTCCTCTTCTCTTCAAGATCCTTCCCGAATTGCACTTACTCATCATAGTTTTAACTGACTTCACCTCCTCTTTTCTTCTTTGTTTCAACAAATGAAATTGTTTGTCTCCTTGTGTGGGCTATGGAGGGAGACTAGTGCTTTGGAACAAACAATTCATTCATAGATTCTTCTCCCAATAGGAACATGAGCATGACATATCAAGAAGCTCATGACGCACATTTATAACTCCAAGTCCCTTAAGCAAGATCCCTTTCTCAAACTTTGAAATACATGCCCCTTTCCCTTAGCCATTTTTTAATTTATGGTTACATAGTTACAAGATAATGTTTATAAGGGGAATTAACCCATAAGGAATGTCACACCATTTTTCTCACATTTGGTAGTGGCAGTGGATGAGCTATAGCATTTGGAGGTGGTGAGTACAACATGTTTCATCTATTGAATTCAATTCACTATTTTTTTTTAAGAAGGTCGAATAATTTTGTATTATAAAAAGTAAAAAGAGGATTGAGTCCTGTTACATTTCGAGTGCGAAAGGCCTTTTGTGGAGGCACAAAAGGGGAGCACATTCCCTACCTCGACATAAGAAACCTTGTTTCTAAAATGTTGGGAAAGAAAATACCCATATTGCCGAACAAAATGACCAAGAAGCAAGCAAAATTTGCAGTGAATTTGAGGAAGGAGACAAGGATTTCACCAAACATGATTTACAGATTCCCGAGGATAACGACCCTTATATCTTGAGGAAGCTTCACCCTGTTTGCTTTGGTTCAGAGAGTTTATATAATCAACTGCATCTTCAATATGCTTACACTTATCCTTCAGCGCTTCAATCTCGGCTCTCTGGTTCTTGATTTCAGTTTGTTTGTATTTATTCACACTCTTCATCTTAGAACGAAGGTCATTGAGTATTTGAATGAAGTGACCAATCATGAAACGATTGGCACGACACAGAGCGCAACTATGATTTTTCTCCTCTTTTTCTAAAGGATTACAAGACATCTTGAATGGCTTGTCAATTGAGTTACTCTTCTAATCTCTAACCTTATGCTATGAGCTTCTGAGCTTGCTAGAGTGATAGCCGATGTTGAAAGCTATTGGGGTCTGTTTATGAAACATGGGTATACGACAGGAGAGAGTCTCGAGCCTGTTGGACTGGGACTTCCAAGAGGAAGGAAAGCTGAGAGAGCTGGAGAGGTCTGGGAAGAGCGACGAGTGACCATACATAGAAGTTCCTCTGAAATTATGAAACAGACCAAGAACGGAGTTGAGAAGGAATATAATGGGATACAGAGTAGGAAGAGCACATTGGATGATAAAAAAAGGAATCGAGCTTATTTTCAACAGAGAATGATTCTGATCAAAGGGGTTAGTATCAATGGCCTTAGAAGGCAAGATTAGAGGCCAAAAGAGGAGAGATAGAGCCTTAAAAAGCAGGAACCTATACACTCTTAAAACAATGGTGAGTCTGCAGGAAGAGTTGGCTTGCAACACAGGACTAATTCTATAAATGACTTGCTTACCTCTACTCGGTCCCTGCATGTCGAGATTGCTACAGAGAATGCTAATCACTATTATCTCACCTCCCTTTTGAGCCTGATGCTCTCTCCCTCCAGTTGCACAATGAAGATTCTGATGGAGGTTCCTGAACTTGGGATGCTTTTTATAGGCTTGATTTAGCTTACTAGACTCGTGATTCTTCTATGCTTTCTCAAGAGTAATCCCCTTAAAACCATGCTTGCCCGACTTTCTGTTCAAATCAGTAAGGGCGGTACCATGATTAATATGACCTATATAAGCTATATTCTGATCCTAGAGGTGGTTTCTTTTCTGGAGCATATCACAAAGCCTCTGATTCTTCATAATGAGGATATTCCTCTCTGCATGAGAAGGATTGGCTGAGATATTCCTGCCAGACAAGTACAATAGGATCTCCTGCTGCTTATTCATATGAGGGAGCTTTGCTTCTTCCGAGTTGATGTGTTTATCTGTGCTTTGGACCTTAGACCAATCCTCTTGAAAAGGAAAATTAAGGGATTGCTTTTTCATAAGTATCTTAGATTTCTTTCACTTTCCCAACCCTTTGATCCATTGCCTTGTTCACGAGTGAATCAGCGTTTTGATTGTGGTTCCTTAGAACATGTTTAAAAACAACATTTCCCATAATTTTTAAGTTGTCCAAAATTCTTTCCCTGATTTTATTTAATACTTGATTTTTAAAGTCTCTCCTCGCTTCCATTGCAACAATTATAATCGTTGAGTCTCCAATTATGATTAGATCTTTACCCTGAAGTCCTTTGAGAATATTGGTGCCCATAAGCAAACTGTAGGCCTTCGCCCCATTTTTTGTGATAGTCCCAAGCCCCCATTCATAAGTAGCAATTGTCTCACCATTTAGATCAATTATTAACCTACCTTCCCCTACTCTTCCAGGGTTATTCTTAGAGGCTCCATCAAAGAAAAGAGTGTAATTTCTTTGATTTTTGGTATAATCCTCTATCTCTTTTTCATTTCCACGAAGTTTCCATTCTCTATTTTTCCCTCCTATCTTCTTTAAAATTTGTATCTTAGTTGAGCCTTCCAGGAAGAGTTGGCTTGCAACACAGGACTAATTCTATAAATGACTTGCTTACCTCTACTCGGTCCCTGCATGTCGAGATTGCTACAGAGAATGCTAATCACTATTATCTCACCTCCCTTTTGAGCCTGATGCTCTCTCCCTCCAGTTGCACAATGAAGATTCTGATGGAGGTTCCTGAACTTGGGATGCTTTTTATAGGCTTGATTTAGCTTACTAGACTCGTGATTCTTCTATGCTTTCTCAAGAGCAATCCCCTTAAAACCGTGCTTGCCCAACTTTCTGTTCAAATCAGTAAGGGCGGTACCATGATTAATATGACCTATATAAGCTATATTCTGATCCTAGAGGTGGTTTCTTTTCTGGAGCAGATCACAAAGCCTCTGATTCTTCATAATGAGGATATTCCTCTCTGCACGAGAAGGATTGGCTGAGATATTCCTGCCAGACAAGTACAATAGGATCTCCTGCTGCTTATTCATATGAGGGAGCTTTGCTTCTTCCGAGTTGATGTGTTTATCTGTGCTTTGGACCTTAGACCAATCCTCTTGAAAAGGAAAATTAAGGGATTGCTTTTTCATAAGTATCTTAGATTTCTTTCACTTTCCCAACCCTTTGATCCATTGCCTTGTTCACGAGTGAATCAGCGTTTTGATTGTGGTTCCTTAGAACATGTTTAAAAACAACATTTCCCATAATTTTTAAGTTGTCCAAAATTCTTTCCCTGATTTTATTTAATACTTGATTTTTAAAGTCTCTCCTCGCTTCCATTGCAACAATTATAATCGTTGAGTCTCCAATTATGATTAGATCTTTACCCTGAAGTCCTTTGAGAATATTGGTGCCCATAAGCAAACTGTAGGCCTTCGCCCCATTTTTTGTGATAGTCCCAAGCCCCCATTCATAAGTAGCAATTGTCTCACCATTTAGATCAATTATTAACCTACCTTCCCCTACTCTTCCAGGGTTATTCTTAGAGGCTCCATCAAAGAAAAGAGTGTAATTTCTTTGATTTTTGGTATAATCCTCTATCTCTTTTTCATTTCCACGAAGTTTCCATTCTCTATTTTTCCCTCCTATCTTCTTTAAAATTTGTATCTTAGTTGAGCCTTCCAGGAAGAGTTGGCTTGCAACACAGGACTAATTCTATAAATGACTTGCTTACCTCTACTCGGTCCCTGCATGTCGAGATTGCTACAGAGAATGCTAATCACTATTATCTCACCTCCCTTTTGAGCCTGATGCTCTCTCCCTCCAGTTGCACAATGAAGATTCTGATGGAGGTTCCTGAACTTGGGATGCTTTTTATAGGCTTGATTTAGCTTACTAGACTCGTGATTCTTCTATGCTTTCTCAAGAGTAATCCCCTTAAAACCATGCTTGCCCGACTTTCTGTTCAAATCAGTAAGGGCGGTACCATGATTAATATGACCTATATAAGCTATATTCTGATCCTAGAGGTGGTTTCTTTTCTGGAGCATATCACAAAGCCTCTGATTCTTCATAATGAGGATATTCCTCTCTGCATGAGAAGGATTGGCTGAGATATTCCTGCCAGACAAGTACAATAGGATCTCCTGCTGCTTATTCATATGAGGGAGCTTTGCTTCTTCCGAGTTGATGTGTTTATCTGTGCTTTGGACCTTAGACCAATCCTCTTGAAAAGGAAAATTAAGGGATTGCTTTTTCATAAGTATCTTAGATTTCTTTCACTTTCCCAGCCCTTCGATCCATTGCCTTGTTCACGAGTGAATCAGTGTTTTGATTGTCGTTCCTTAGAACATGTTTAAAAACAACATTTCCCATAATTTTTAAGTTGTCCAAAATTCTTTCCCTGATTTTATTTAATACTTGATTTTTAAAGTCTCTCCCCGCTTCCATTGTAGAAATTATAATCGTTGAGTCTCCAATTATGATTATATCTTTACCCTGAAGTCCTTTGCGAATACTAGTGCCCATAAGCAAATTGTAGGCCTTCACCCTACATTTTGTGATAGTCCCAAGCCCCCATTCATAAGTAGCAATTGTCTCACCATTTGGATCAATTATTAACCTACCTGCCCCTACTCTTCCAGGGTTATTCTTAGAGGCTCCATCGAAGAAAAGAGTGTAATTTCTTTGATTTTTGGTCTAATCCTCTATCTCTTTTTCATTTCCACGAAGTTTCCATTCTCTAGTTTTCCCTCCTATCTTCTTTAAAATTTGTATCTTAGTTGAGCCTTCCATGAGAGCTTTGCTATACCAAACCTTTTATTCTTTCTTCCAGCATTTTTGATCCATGATTGGCACACCATTTGCGCTAATCATCTCCGAAATTTTCCCACAAGTTTTGGCTAAAATGGACTCAGAATTTGGCTTTTGGCCTTTAAAAATGCACTTATTCCTAGCTAACCAAATTTGCCAACAAAGAGTGAAAAGAAGGCACTTCTAGATTCGAATTATGGCAGGTTTTTTTCTTGACATATGGATAGCTTTGCACCCAACTTTTTTTAAGGTTATCAACTGCTCAGTTGTGTCAATGTTTATTTCAAGAGGACTGATGAGTTTCTTACAACAATGTTTTGCAATAGTGAAATTCAAGAAGAAATGTTGAATGCTTTCTTCATATTTTTGACATAAGACACAAATAGAGGGGCCATGAAAACCCTTCTTCCTTAATTTTTCCGCCGTAAGGATCTTTCCTTTTAGAAGAGTCTAGGTGAAAAAGTTAATTTTGGGGAGGCATTCATTCTTCCAAACAACTGACCAAAGATTCCAGTTTTCGTGATTGCTATGATTTTAGAGAAAATCGTAGCCTGATTTAAATGTGAAATTGCCTCCACTTGTGTCCCATATATAGTTGTCCTGACTCCTTTTATTTATGGGAGTAGCTCCTACAAGAAGAAGCTTCAAATCTTCCCACTGATTTTTCAGTCTATTGGAAGAGACTGAATTCTCCAAGCAATCCATCTTTGTTCCCAGTCAGAGATGGAATATAAAGAGGTTGTGCCTTTCTCATCCCCCCACTCTTTCATACCTCTTAAATTTTGATGTTGGTTCGAGGGTGCTGCTCCCATTAATCTGTCGTTCCAAGTAGAGGTGTCTTTCCCATTCCCCGGATTCTTAGAGAGATGGTCTCTAATTTGAGGAATAATTTTCTTGATGAGTTTCCAAATTTGGGTGTAGGGGTGGTCTGGAATAATTTCCGTAAGCATCTTTGACCACTGACAATTAACATATTTCCTTGAGAGAGCATCGCCCCACCATTGATCCTTCCCATTTGGCATTCGCCACACAAGCTTGATACCAAGGGCCTTGTTTGTCAAACCTGGAATCCTGATAGATATGCCTCCTTTTTCGAAAGGGAGAGTCACTTGATCCCATCGAACAAGACTGAATTTTTTTTAATCTTGTTTTCCTCCTTGCCAAAGGAAGCCTCTAGTGATAAGCTCCATTTGCTTGTGAATGCTTGTCGGGGCCAAAATTAAAACATATTGATAAATAGGCAAGGTTGAGAGGAGAGTTTTAATTAAAATTGTTCTCCCTGCTAGATTTAGCCACGTCATCCACCAACTTTGTATCTTCCCCCTCATTTTTTCAATTTGTTTGTTCCAGACCTCTATCTTAACCATTTCTTTTGTCAGTGGTAAAACAAGATAAATAAAATGACACCATTTTAACTAAACCGAGATATCCATAATTTGAGAGATCCTCTGCATTATATTTATTGGCACATTCCAAGTATAAATTCTGCATTTTTTATTATTTAGAAGGCCTTTTGAGACATCGATGAAATCATCAAGAACTTTTTTGAACCACTTGGCTATGATATTAGAGGCTCCCCCAATGAGAAAAGTAACATCAGCAAAGAGCGAGTGGTTTATTTCTTTAACCCTGCGGGCTATTCTAATGCCAGTAATTTTCCTTTTTTCTCTTTGACTTTCTATCTGAATACTCAGTGTTTCCGCCATGAAGATAAAGAGGATTGGGGAAAGTGGGCACCCTTGCCTCAAACCTCTAGTGCTTCAAAAATATCTGCTTGGCCTACCATTGATCAACAGCGCAATCCAAGGATTGGAAATACAAGCCATAATAATATCAATGAACTTGGGATAGATGTCGAACTTTTGAAGAGTGGCAGCAAGGAAATTAAGGTTCACTCTGTCGAAAGCATTGGCCATGTCCAACTTTATAACCATGCATTTTTCCTTACTTTGGATGCTGCTATGGATGACTTCCTGAACCAAGATTACATTGTCAGTTATCTGTCTTTTTGGGACAAAGCCGCCTTGGTTTTCTGAAATGATACTAAGCAGCATTTTTAGTCTATTTTCCAATATTTTGTGATGATTTTGTAAGAGGAATTGCATAAAGATATTGGCCTATATCTATCAAAAGAAATCAAATTTGGTTCTTTCGAGATGAGAGCCAAATGGGAAGCTTTGGTGTTTTCTCCCACTTTATTTTTTTTTTAAGTGTTTTTGATCATCCTTACTAATTCTTTTTTTATTGAAGCCTAATGGTTCTTGTAGAAAGCTATGGTGAACCCATCCAGTCTAGGAGCCTTTTCTGGGGGCATGCTCCAAATTACCTCTCTAATTTCCTCCTCTGTGACCTCTTTTTCTAGCTCTCTGTTTTGCTGATCATTAATTTTGCTGTTGATTTGATGAAGTAACTCTTTGTTGTCCACTTGTTGATCCCCTGCTGAAAGGAGGTTTTTGTAATAATTATGAGCTACCTTTTTATTTTCTCCATTTCGTTGATTTCTCGTCCTTCCACTTGAATTTTATCAATTTGGCTGCCAACTCTTCTTATCTTTAAATTGTTGTGAAAAAAGCAGTGTTTTTATCCACCACTTTAAGCCATAAGCATCTTGACTTTTGCCTAATTTCCTCCTCCTCTTACCTGTTTTGCTTGTAAAGATCCAAAAAGATTTATTTTTCAAAAGCATGCTCTTGCTTGATCTCTTGTAGATTTTCTTTCTCCTTGCTCCAATTTTCAAGTTTCTTTTGCAGCTCTATTTTTTTATTTTTTTCCTTGAAAATGTTTCCTCTTGCCCAAGCTTTTAGATCTGATCTTAACATTTTTAATTTAGTTTCCCATACGTAATGGGGGGCGCCTAAAACAGAGGTTTCCGAGCTTTCTTTTACTAGCTTCCCAAAATCTTCCTTGCTATCCCAGAGTTTGTTGTATTTGAAAGGAAACGGATCGAGGTTCTCAAGCCTATCCAAAATCAGCACCACAACATTATGGTTAGAGGCAGAAGCGTGCACTATTTTTCTTTTGATGGTTGGGAAGGCTGCTATTATATTCTCTTGAATCAAAATTCTATCTAGCCTTTCCTTTATATTATGTGCTCTCGTTTTTTTATTACTCCAGGTAAATCTTCCATAGCTTGGTGGAATGTCAAAAAGTTTGTGCACTTCTATGATGTCTTCCAGGGCTGCTTTTAAGGTA
>APFE031567165.1:293116-315322 GCA_000404065.3 Pinus taeda | reverse complement strand
TAGTTAGGAACTTGCATGCAGCGTGATTGATTGTTGCTAGACCCCTGTGGGGCTAGTGGGATCCACCTCTGTCCGCAGAGGGGATTTACCTCCGCAATAGGAAGATGCCACTGATTATCCACAGTAGACTAGGGAAGAGCAATGAGGAGAAAAAGGGCTATTTTGGAGCCCCTTGTGAATCTATTCAGGATTATCTCATGTTGCAGCTAGGCAAGGGTGTTAAAGGCTAAACACAAGACCGATATGGAAGCAACAAGGTGAGTTAAACCCTGTTTTGTGTGGGCTATATGCATTAGAGCTTAATTGTGGTAGGCCGCAGACCATACCACCATAGGAAGGGATTTACGCAAGGCTATTTGGGGTGGTATATGCCCAAAACAACAACGTAATAGGTGGGAATGATCCCATGATTAGGCCACATTGATTGGAGGTTGTTTGGGTGGTATATTTAGAGTTGTTGCATCATGCAGGTGCCCTAACTAGGGATAACATAGATATATCAAAACCGAAGTTTAGTTTTCCTTGTGTTGGATTAAAGTTTTGACAAGTGTTTGGATCAATATACATTACAATTTGTTGGGAGCCATTTGTTTGAGTTGCCTTGGGCATGAAGGAACTCCAACTAGGAGTAGATCCTGCCATGGAGTGATGCAGGTGTCCTAGTGTGGATAGAGTCATTGTAGCCTAAGCCAAGGAGGTAGGGTTCACATGGCATGTTGGAAGCCCTAACCAATGGCCAGTTTCACAGTGAATTTTGGAGCATAGATTTGTGTAATAGCTCCTTTATTGCAGAGCAAAGGGTGGATGTAGAGAAGTTTGTGGGCAGACGTGTGTAAGGGTCTACTAGGTGTGGGGATGCCCTAACTAGGTGTAGATGCTACATCATGGACTTGGTCACTTGTGGACTATTGGAGGGAAGTGTGAGAGTGGACCAAGTGTGGACATGGATTGAGCACTTATGGTTTGCTAGGGGATAGTGTGATAGTGTCCAAGTTGGAGCCTGATGAGAAAAACCTTGATGGAAAAAGGTAGTTGTGAGAGAGGTAGTTGTTGAGCTCAAGGGTCTGATCAACCAAGAGTAGTGGTGGAGCTTGAGACTTGTGTGTGGAAAAGGACTTCTACAATAGATGATGGGTAGTCCTCCTAGCCCATGTTCATTGTGGGAGATGGACATCTTGCAGTGATAGGTCGTATCCCTTCATGCCCTATGTTGGTCTTCATCAATGTATTGCAGGAAGACCATAGTGAGTTGAAATCGCTGACTAGCTGACGAGCAATAGTGGGAAGTTGAGAATTGTTCACAAGTGGAGCTATGAACAATTCGACAGGAGTCTCGATGTGTTGTGGCCTTGAAGGACTAAGGCACAACTAGAGAGCAAATTGACAGCTGAGGTTTAGTGGCTAGATGCACTTGGAGTATTGATAGAGGTAGGAGTTATAGATTGGGAGCCGAAGGACTAGGCAGTTACAGGGTATGACCGAGCGAAGCTGAAAGAGTTAACTACATCAACCAGATGGTCAGACTATCTTGTTGAGGGTAGATTGGTTGTTCATGGACTGTCACCAAGCCCCAATTTGTATCTTGTACTAGTGGATATATGAGAGTCATTGTCCCCAGGACGGGATCCCTAGATTGTTGTATTATATTTTGTTTAATATAACAAAGTTGGGTTAAAATTTGTAAAAAGTTATCTATATTTTGTGAATTTATGATTTATTCTTGGTTATATTCTGTTGTGAAAAGTAGTATCATTTAGATTCTTCGTTTGGTAGCATCAGATATTTTAAGATTCTATGCTAGACCCACGATTGTGGAAATTCAACATGGTATCATAGTGTGTCTGAGCTACTTTGAGGGACAGTGAATCGCAAAGTGCACAGTGAAGCAACTCAAAGGGTGTTGTCGGTGTTTAGATCATGGAGCAGAGGGTTCAGCTGAAGACATGGATATGTGGTCTCGATAGACTGCATGATCTAGGTTGGGAGTTCTGGTGGATCGGTGGTGAACCTGGTGCACTTCAGTATGTTGTGCAGCGGTTTGTAGATCGTGGACTTCATATGTCTTGTCATGGATGGTTAGGATATCTCGATGGTTTCTTTGGCATGGAAAAGATCAAGTTGATCGAGATGGCTTCATGTGATGGAATAGACATTGGTAGGCTAGAATATTCATTAGATCGTGATGTTGCATATCTAAGATTGGAGGGATTTGCATGATTATTATTTGATCTGGGAGGATGAGTGCTTACAGGACTGAGCTAGTCAAGATCGTTTAGGCTCAAAGGGAGTAGCCCTATGGAGGTTCAAGATCTTCATGTTCAGATGTGATGAGGCTGAGGCACTACTGAGATTCTCGAAGTCATTCTGTAGGGTATGTTACAGAGATGGATGTCAGATGGGCTAGTGTCACCAGAAAGGATGATAGTGACCTCCTTGTCTTAGAAGTACCTCCCTCGCTAAGAGGAAGTGTTAATTTTCGTGTATCTTGGGAGATACTCCAAGCTCTAGGCTTTGGGGTTTGGAGGGTAAAGCACCACAAGTAGGCTTATGGGCTTGGAACCCAAGCATGGGGTTTTTGCACCCATCAGGATTTGGGCCAAAACCATCAAGAATTTGAGCATGGTAAAATTTTAGGTGATAGGGCTTGGCATGTTGATTCCAACACTTTGAAGATCACCCAAATCGAAGCTCTAGAACTTGAGATATGAATTTTTGAAGGTCATGGGTGGGTTTATGTTGGGTCCCTATAATACCAGTGATTACCCCATTACTATTGTAGTTGTACCCCTTATTAATATTTTTGTGCCCCTATTGTGCCCATATTGTTATTACTGTGCCCCATAGAATCCCTCTATTTTTCTTTTTGTGGCTTTATATTATTATTATTAGGTCGGTTGGGTTATATCGTGACTCCTTAGGCTCCTATATATAGAAAGGAGGTTTTGTCATTTGAATCATCCAAGAATTGTTCATTTATGTAATGTAAAGGAGGTTTCCCCCTCGAAGAGGTTGAGTTCTAGGTGTTGATCTATCTTTTCTATCTTTTCTTGAGCTGGTTTCATAACATTTGGTATCAGAGCTTTGGATTCTAGGGTTTCGCTACTCCAAACAGGTCATCGTGGCATTGTTTCTATAACGTTTTTCTGCGATGTTTCAAAAGCTTAAAAAAAACCCATTTGAGAAGAAATTGCGCTGAATGTTAGGTCCAAATTTCAGAGAGTTTCGCGCTATTTTTGTGGAGATATGATCTGAGGAAGTTGGCCTTTTTGTAGACTCCTGAATTACATTCCAAACAGGTGACCTGCGGAAAATCCTCATAACTTTCTCTCTGAGCATCAGATTGAAATTTCATAAGAAGGCACAGAAAGAGGACGGATTGTAGTTTCTTCCATATATTTTTCAGAGCAAAAGGTTGAAACAGGGACACGTGGCATGTCGTACAAGTTCGCTCGACTGAATTAGTGTATAATCAGTTCACTGTGGAAGATTTGGCATCACTCTTCATTGGAGAATCCAATTGGGGTCAGACTAGTGGCATTAGAAAAAAGACATAGAGGGCTACCGCAGGTCACAATTTCAGAACTAGATGATGCGAAATTACAGAGATACATCAGAGGCAATATTGAGCTCCTTCAAAGTGAAATAAGGTGTGTAGATTTTTTAAATTTTTGCTTAAGCTTGGTTTGAAAAATTATTTTGAAGGAATTCAAAGGGCATAGTAGAGCATTAGTATCAGTAACTGATGCCCCGAGGAAAGAAAATTAAATGTCAACTTGATTTAACAAGTTGGAAAACCACAGAATGACATTGGAAGAAGCCCACTTGTTTGGTATAAATAAGAGGTGATATGTGATCATTTAATTAACCATTTTGTGAAACATAAGGATATCAAAAGGGGCTCATAGAAGGGGAAGAGGCCTCTGATTAGCCAAAGGATACTATAAGGAGCATAAGGGCTATTTTGGGGCCTCTTGTGATTGCGTTGGCTATTCTCCCATGCTGCATCTAGGCCGAGGGTGTTAAGGGTTGAATACAGCACTGATATGGAAGCAACGAGGTGAGTTAAACCCTGTAATGTGTGGGTTGTAGGTGTTGGACCTTAACTATGGTAGGCCACAAGCTATACCACCATAGGAAGGCATCTACGCAAGGTTGTTTGGGGTGGTATATACCTAGAACAGTAATACAATAGGTGGGTATGATCCCATGGTTAGATCACTTTGATTCAAGGTTGTTTGGGTGGTATATTTAGGGTTATTGCAATGTGAAAGCACCCTAACCAGGGACAATAGAAATATATCAGAACTGAAGGTGCGTTTTCCATGTGTTGGGTCAAAATTTTGACCAACATTCGGATCAATCTACATTACATTTTATTGGGAAACATTTGTTGTTGCCTTGGGCATGAAGGAACTCCAACTAGGAGCAGATCCCGCTATGGAGTGATGTAGGTGTCCTAGTGTGGATAGATTGTTGCAGCCTATGGAAACCAAGGAGGTAGGGCTAACATGGCATGTTAGAAGCCCTAACCACTTAGAACAATAATTTTTTAAAGACCATCACCATATGAGACATTGGCGATAGACCTTAAAGGTTAATCACAGGCATGAAGCATCATCAAAAACTCATTGGAATGATCAATGATGATGCACATTTATTGACCATCACCAAAAATAACCAAAAAGATCATTGGTGATGGTAAATAAAAGATCGTCACTAGAAGTGTCACGAAAGAGAGAATTAGTGACGGGCCTTTAACAACCCTCACCAAAAGTGTCACTGAAGAGAGAATTAGTGATGGGTCTTTAACGACCCTCACCAAAAGTGTCATTGAAAATGGCTTTGGTGAGAAACCTTAAAGGACCATCAATATACACTTACAAAAATGCATTTTTAAACACCATTACCAAATGAGACATTCGTCATAGAGCTTAAAGGTCCATCACAGACATGACCCTCACTAATGGCCTTTTTTCTTGTAGTGGAAGTACCAATCTACTATGTACAACCCTTGAATACCACTCTTTCTTGATAGGACATTGTTGGTAACCCCTATTGTGTGTCTAATGTAGGCATATATTGAACACTTTTACATATTCCTTGTGAACCAAGAGGGGAAAAAAATAATTGAATGTTTTGACTGAGATGAATTGTCAAAGATGTCTCTTAATCTCATGGATTATAAAATAATTATCATTGTTTAGTGGTAAAACAAAATTCATGATAAATTCATAATCCAAGATCAATCAGTAAACAAATTGCATGAAATGGATATTTTTACCTCACATGATAGTTGAAGTCTCAAGTTAGTGCTGACAATTCTGTTAATGGAGTTGCATTTCAACTTTCCTGGATCAGGAAAGGATGAATTAAGAAAAAATTTCAATGGAATGAACTCAATGCCTTTTCTGGCCTTTTCCTTTAGATGGGGCTCTCCTTTCTTCCTCTTGCAATCAATTAGAATTTTATTTTCATAAAATAAGCATCCTTAAGGTGGTACATATGGATTGATGGATATGACTTTGTGTTGTTAAAATTCATATATTCTCTCTCTATTGTTTTTAGAGTCAAAATAGAATGTAGCAACTTTCTTTTCTTTAATATGAGGTTTCACTTATTCCTTTTAATTAATGGAATTGCAATTTTAGTATGTTGTTAACTCATTTCATTCTCCTACATGGCATAGGCGCATGGTGAGATGGTTAATAACTATGAGACCTTATTCTTGTGCTTAAAACTATAATTGTGCATTTCATGGGCATTCATGGTTCCACTACAAAGACAATTGTTTCATCAGGAATGTTGTTGGTTGTTGTTTGTATTCAAGGAAAGTTGAAACATCTTTTTTTTTTGAATACTTATAGGAGAGGCATTTCTAGTTGTTGTCTATATTCATGGAAAGTTGAAAAATCTTTTCTTTCTTAATACTTATAGGAGAGGCAAACCAATTTGAATACAGAAGATAGCTTTGAATAAAATCCTATAAGAGGCACTGATAGAACAAAAACATCTACATAATCAAGTGTAGTGATAGCTGCTCAAAGGATGCTCTCATGGCATCCAAAAATCACTTAGTAATATTATCTTTGCAATTCCATTTTATAATTTATGTTTTATCAATTCAAACAGTTTCTATATTTCTGTAAATATGCAAATCCATAACTTGGCTAATTTATTTCATTATAATTTGTGAGTCTACTCAACCCCACACTAGTTTCTTTATTGCTTACAAGTACATCTCATTGTAGATAAGTTTGTTGGAACATACATGGATCATCAACATGACATATTTTCTTATTTATATTCACACTAGTGTATTTTTTGTGTATTAATAGATTTATGTAGTCTGAGAAATTACATGATTTTGCAATGTTCCTTAAAGATATTATAGCTGATATCATCAAGTAGAAAGTCAACAAGGATAATGTGAAGAGGAAACTATTTTTGCATATAGATGGAAATATTAACTCTACCATGATCAAGATGTGCAAGCTAAATAGTAAGCTCATACAATTCATTAATCTAAAAAAAAAAATCTCATAACCTAGGCAAGAGGAGGAACTAGTAATCACGTCCAACACACATCCAACACAAGCATGGGAACATTGACTAAAAGGCATCAAGCTAGGCATCAAGTGACTGGAATGAATAGGCAAGGAGTATGAAGGATTTTCATAGTTTGTAGGTGAGAAATATCAGGTGGAAAACATCACCAAGTAGAAAACCAGAATGCTTAGGCTTATGTTGTTTTTCTTTGCTTTCTGGTATTGATATCATAAATAGTCTACTAGAAAACAATCATGTAGTATGTAGAAGAAGAAAATTGATCTCATTTTATCATATGTTGGCAATAGAGATCATAGTTTGTGTAGTGAGAATGTTTTTGTTATGTGTGTCAAACATTAAAACAAGGCTTTGGTGTGGACCTAAAAATTTATGAACTCTCATATATATGTCATCGGGTTCAGCTATCAGGTCACCCATATGTATATGTAAAGGCCCTGCCCCATGGTTTCCACCGATGGTGATCCAACGATGTAATGTGGTTCATAGATCTGCACATGCGATCGACGGTCCATGTTTAATCACTAATCACAGTAGCAACTTCCATGTTGTCTGTGCCGATACTACCGATTTGCCTCCACCGATTGTGACTGGTTGATTTGATTATCAGTCATCACTGATTGGCAGTGTCTAGCGTCGATTGCCACTGCCTCCTCCTTCGCTTGTTTGGATCTTTAGAGCATCTTAAGCACTTTTGAAGACTTAGGGAGTGTTTTGGATCCAGTTTTAGGCCAAACACCAACAAAGCTAACATTGGCTCCTTCTGGGAATGAAAGCCTGCCTGTGAGGTTTCAAGAACTATACAACAATGCCTTTCTGAAATAAAGTTCATAGAACAGCCCATTGAATGGGCCATCAAAAACATATTCTCTTTCCTTTAATACATTCTTCTTGAGGAAACAATCACTAAACTGAAAATTGACCCTTTTTACCTTTCTATGAAAGGTTTCTTTCTCTTGGTCAACGTGCATATCAGCCAATTCATCAAAGACTTGCAAAAGCCTGTTGATTTGATCATCTACTTCAAAAAATTTCCAACATTTGGTATTATCATGCGGAGATGGTCTATATTTCACCTCATCTTTGTATGATTTCAACCTTGGCTTTGCTCGGAAGGTTTTGTACACCTGCTGAATGATAAGGTCTACTTCATACTCTGTTGTTCCATTTGTTACTTGAAAAGTTAATATAAGAGATGAATCAATGCATTCTTGTGTGTGGGACACAAGGACATCACCTATTCCTGTAGCTTCCTTAGAGCAAGCCCCATCAAAGAACATGTCCTAAATCTGTGGGCCTTCTTCCTCTGTGATCTGGAAAACTAATTTATTAAGCTACGTAGAGGCCAACTAATAAGGCTTGGTAATGTCAAGACTGAGCTTATCCATGATAGCCTTGGGCATTGGATTATGGTTAGTTCCAGTGTCTAGAAAGCAATTGTGCAGGATTTCATCATGAATAGATAGAGAAACATAGAATGATGCGGAGTTGTCTTCATAATATTCAATCATTGGGCTGAGAATAACAGTTGGTTGGTCATTTTGCAGATTTACATAGTCAATGGAGGCTTGGATGGCATTAGGTTCAAGAGCCTCAACGATAGATTTCTTGAAGGTTTTTTTCTTCACTGGTTCAATCAGAGGCATAGGTATTCTTCGCTTCTATATTTCTGATTGAAAACAGAAAGAAGAAGGGGACTTGTCAAGGCCTCTTACCTTTATGGATAGAGCTTGGAGGATGATAGGATCAACAATTGGTTGCTTCTACTTATTAGCTTCTTGTTCTATAGGGAAAACAACTTTATGAGTAGGATTTTCCTTGGCATTATTCATTTTTGACCTCAGATTATATTTGTGCTGGTCTTCAGTTTGTAGAACAGCTACACCATCCCATTCTTAGCTGATCTAGTCATTGAATAATGACTTCTCGTAGGCAGCTTTGGTTAAAAAAGTGGCACTGCCTTTGTCTTCCATACAATGGATCTCATCATCTTCTTCCAACTGCTTTTCTTCCATGATTACATTCTGAAGAGGGGCCTTCATCCTTTGGTCTTCATTGGCCTCTTTGCTTCTTTGCAAAATCTGCAGCTTCTCATTAGGTCTTCTATATGGATTTAGATTTGGAGGAGAAAAGGTATTAGGAACCCTTCCTTTCCCAAAATGAATCTCAACCTTTAATTTGGAAACTTTAGAGGCTAATGACTCTATCATCTTGGAAATTTTATTGATATTGGGATCTGAAGATGATGAGGGCTCGCCCCTTTGTTTCTTTCTATCAGCATTACCTTTGAGATTTTTCTGCAGCCATGATGTTTGATTCTACTTCCAGGGCTGCATATTGCATATCATCCAAAGAAGCACATCACCTCTCCCTTAACAATAAACAAAAGTCGGAATCAAAGGCACTAGCATAGATGAGTCTAGTAGAGGTAGTGGTGGGTTTTACTTCATCTAGTATCTTGTTGTACATGCAGTTAAATCTCTTATTAAAATCAGATAGCACCTCACCATTTTCTCTCTGTAACTTCCCAAACTCAGTGTGGTAGTAAGGCATATCCTTATTATCCCCCCAATGCTTTAGGAATGCATCATCTAATGCCTCAATATCTGCTATAGATGTTGGGGTGAGTTCCCTGGACCATTTTCTAGCCTCTCCATCTAAGCTTTGGATAAATACTCTCATCCAGACATTATCTTCACTAATGTCTAGATTATCAGCATAGCTATAGAATAAATCAAAATGTTCTTCAGCTGAAACACCTTCAGTCCCAGTGAACTTAGGCATATACTTCTGATATTCTCCAGTAGGCATGGCATTCAGAGGAGTGGGAAGTATTAGAGGTCCATACCTAGCAGCTATGATTCTTTCCATTTTGGTAGGTGCTTGTGGACCTACCATAGCTGTGGTGGCTGAAAGAGTACTGGAATTCTGAATGATAGAGGGCTGAGGAGTGACTGATAATACTAAAGGAGTATGATGGATAGGAGGTGAGGTTTCCTTTAGGCATAGAACAAAAGGAAAACCTAAAGAATAAGAAGCTTTATGAATCTCTAAGATTTTTTCTTCGCTGCTAGTATTAGAAGCTATACTCTCAACATGTATTTGTTCTATTATAGGCCTTTCTTGAAGAGATATAGGAGATTGTTTAGGTTTACCTGAACTTGATGATCTTTTTAGGGTCAGGTACTCAGTCAGCTTGTGAATTCTAAGGATTTCTCCAAGTATGCCTCAGAAACTGAGCCAAAACTATGATGTGCAGTCACCAAGAGGTTTGGCCTCCAGTAGAGTCACCAGATAGAGGTGGAACCAATAATGGTATCAAGTATATTTATCAAAAAATTGAATATCGAGAGGATAATTTGTAGTTAGTTTATATAGCTCTAGTGATATCTTGTATTAAAATCCCTATAGCATTCCATGAAAATTAACAAAAAAAATTTGTTTTATTCACCAAAACAAGTATTAGTTATAAATATTGTAAATTGCAGATCAAGAAACTGATGGTAGCATCTACTTAAAAGTACATGCTTGGATTACTTCTTTAAGAAATAAAGAATAATGAAAGGATCCCTCTTCTTTGACGAAACCCTTTGCAAATTCCACACTGTCATGATAGTCAAACATAATTTGACCCTACAATATCCCATCCTCTACCACAACCCCTCCTTTGCCACAACGTCTTCTTTACCTTCAAACTGCCTCTGATTTGCGGTGTACCACTCCTTTGAATCCCATGTAATAAAAAGCCTGAACCAAAACTAAATGACATGGCATTCATGTCCAAGACCGAACTCATGTGCTTAACATCTTGGGATATGTATTTACTAATCATGAACTCCATAGTAGACATCAATCCCCCCATGTTGTAATGCACTTGCAAGGAACTTCCTACTTTAGCTTGGTTTAAAGCCTCCATTCCTCTCTCAAAAACCTTCATAACCTCGGATCACAATCAGTTCCCTATTTCCATTAATGAGGGTATCTCCTCATCAACAACCTTGATGCCAAACAGATCCCATTCCTTTCTCAGAGTTTTGATTTCATTATACAGCTGAGCAGCTTTCATGAGGTCCAACCTCCTACTAGCACCTTCAGAATCCATTAATTTTCTCATCTTTCTCACCTGTCTTATAATCCTAATAGCGGTTTTCAAAATTTCAACAGTCTCATGGATGTGTAAAATTTGTTGGGAATTTAACCTAATATATTTGTAGGGCTCTATAATCTTAGACCTAACTCTCCACACTAACCTTTGCAGAGTGCTTACACGAGATTTAACTACGTTCAAAACCCCCGCGTCATCCTTTATGCTCTATATCTGTTGAATCAAATTTTCATAGTGTGAATAGGCTTCATTTCTTAGCATCTTTTCAAGAAAGTAAATCTCTTCAAATAATTACCTGCACACGAGACCACAGATCCACTGTTGAGGGCCTCACTTGAAAATTGCATCGAGTTGAAAAAATTGAAAAGAAATTTGGTGAAGATGGAATAATTTGTGAATTCTTTTTCAAGGGGTCCATCATTCAAATACCACCATGGATCATTCAAAGTGGGCTCTTAGGGGGTAAAGCAAGGTTTAATTTAGGGGATGTAGTGCAAGGGGGACGACAAAGTGTTATTTTCAAGTGATAGTATCTCGCCTCCTCTATTAAATGTATTGATTGACTTCACCATTTTCTTTTCCCTTTTAGTCTTCAGAATCGACATTCTAGAATTGTATTGGTGAATAGGAATGTGAATTCAAGGTGTAGGTCTGAAATTAAATTAAGAATGTATCGAAGATCTTGTGAGAATTTAGAAAATGGAAATGCGGGAAGAGAAAGGGAAAAAAATGCAAATTCGGAGAGGTACAAATGTGTGGATGTTGACATTTAATAGTTCTTAGGAATTGTTGTTGACTATGACTCACAAAATTTTACCTTCTAAGTCCAGTTGATAATTACCGTGTGCCTAAATTTCCTAGGAATTTATTACATAATCTGAATTTTTAATATTAGCTTGGATACTTTGTTAAAATGTTTCTGTGTGAAATTTTGGTGAGTAACTTTGATATTTGTTTAGGTTGTTAATTATTTTAATTACGATATTTTGTTAGGCTACTAATTATGTATAGATACTCTGTTAAAATGTCTCTATGTGAAATTTTTGTTAGTAATTTTGATATTTTTTTAGACGGCTTCTATTTGAAACTATTTTGAAGTCTTAATTCTCAAAAAGGTTTGACTTACAAAAAAAATAACGAGTATATTATAAATAAGGTTGTCACATCTTGTAGTTTTAAGTAATATTTTTTAAAATTAATATATGTGTTTCTATTCATCCTCCTTACCCACTTTTATGCAGAAAGAGGGGTTGAAGGTTGATTTTTCTAAGTTTTCTGAATATACTTACTTTCTCCCCTTCAATTTTTTACAACATAGATTGGAAACTTAGCATTAAAAGAGTTTGTTCTTCAGTGGAATAGATTGGATTGGTAGTGGGATCACTTAAACAGGCACATAGATTATCTCACAATCTTCTCCTCCACTCTTTTATCATTAAACAAAGTAGTTTTTATTTAAGTTGGTAGGACAAAACAATCATGGTTTTAATTGCTATATTTCCATTCCCCACCTCTTAAACCAATGTAATCACAATAAAATCTGGTAGATTCGGACATGAATGAAAGTAATTCTAGTATTTGAAGATAAATCTAATAACATGTTTGAGTCAAAGGAATAGTTTCAATCATCATTGGAGCTACAACAAAATTATTCCAATTCATATAATGTTGGATCTTAAATGACTAAGAAAACTCAAAATTGTGGATATGTCATATTTATGGTATTTTTGTATTTCGGAGACAACTCTACGATGGGGTCAAGGGAATGAAAACATGCAAGATAAATTCAAAAAGAATATGGTAAGCCTACTTAAGAAATTGGTTGCACTAGTTAAAGTGGTGCTTAGACATTAGTAAGTAGTCAAAACTTTTAAGGGGTAGAAAAAGTGATGTGGCATCTCCATCCCATTCATTTTCAACCATGGATGGATAGCCACTCATAGGCCATTAAAATTTTGGCCCTTGAGGGACCATTTCAACATTAGGACATAAATATGGTTTTCTTAGGGAGGTTTATAATTCATTTAAATGAACACATAAGGTGTAGTAATAAAATGGAATGGAATTAAACAAGCATTCATTAACATTTCGTAGTAACCAAGAATTTATGTTTAAATTAAACCTGACCACACATAAAATGCATAATCCATTTCAATTTATTACAATAAATAATATTTAATCACATCCCAGAGACACTTGTTTTTTAACTAATAATGGTCCAAGGAAATTAGTTGCATTTGAGCAATCTTCCTCCTAGTTGTAGGCATCCACTATAGATTCCATCCCCAAGTTCGGTTATGAGGTCACTAGGGAAAATGAATATAATATATAGGCTCCTACTCAATCAACCCAACCCATTTCTCTCATGGAATGGCTAATCCACTCATTACAAAGAATTTCACATATAATATAACCCACAAATATCAATAGCACTCTCTTCCACTTCCCTACATGACATAAGGAATATCTTCCCTTATTGTGCTCAACAGTGCCTTAGGGGTTTTCTTCCCTTCCAATTTTCTTTAGTGTAGGCAAGAAGAGACCAATTTGTTGAATTATTTCTAGGAATAACTTGGAAGATTAAAATGTGCCTCTCAAACAACCAATGAACAATTATAACCAATAGGTGGAAGCTTCCTTAGTTTCCCAAGCTCGATGCTCATCTACAGCCTCTTTATCTCTTCACCAAGGGAAACCAACTCCCATTTCATGGTCTTGATTTTAATCATCTTCATATTTATGGTTAAGTGGTAGTAGAAGAGAATGTACCAAGTACTGCAACCATAATCCCTTCTTTTATGCCTCAAGTTCACCTTCAAATTACGTACAAAAAGGTTTTTTCAACCTATTGTGTGACTTTATCATCCACCCATATTTTACATAGAGGTAACAAATTAGGTTGATAATAAGTTTTACAAGTATTTAGTTCAAAAAAACAAATATAATATATGTCAAAACACCCATCAAAATATAGGTCAAAATTGTTTATAGAAATTATAATTTTAGATTCAAAAAAATATGTTGAAAATGGATGTTACAAATGTGATTGAAAAATTATTTGATGGTCGCGATTTATTACACAAATATTATTAATGAGGTAGAAATTTATTTTGAAAGTTTAATAGGAGGTATAGGTTGAAACTTTTATTTTGAAAAAAAATTCTTGATCATGACCACAGAGATGATCCTAGTCATAATCACAGATCAAATCCTGATCCTAAACACACTTTCTACTCTGAAGCTTTACTTGTCAAGCCTAAAAACTAAGCAAGTCTAAATGACATTCTAAGCGGTTATATTCAACTTTGGATTGATAAGCTCCACAATGATTTATATATATGTTATGTTTTTATGCTTTAAATTTAGATTAATTCTTGAATCTCTCTCCATTATTAATATCAATTACAACAATCTAATTTAATCTCATAGCATAGCTAGATGACAAATTATTGTTGTTGTTGGATTTCATAATGTTAAATGAAGGTATATGGAATGTTACATGAAATCACTACATCACAACGTGATAACTTCACAATGTAGAGCTCTCCACCTATCCAATGCCTTGGCAACACTCCTCAAGTGAAACGTTCCTTGCTATAAGAATTGATAATGTCAATGTTAGACTAGTACAATGTTTCTTGGAGACTTGAGTGGACCATCGTTTACCAATTAGAGCCAAGAAATGGTTATGCTATTTGGACCATAACATGATTATGTGGCCTTAGCAAAATGAAGAAATGGTTGGCTAAAATATAAGTGGAATATTGTTTTGATGATAGAACGAAATATTTTCCAGTGAGGAAGCCCCACTGCTTTGTTGGAGAATGGAAAAATTCATGGAGGCATTCATGTATGAGGACATCGTTGAAATTTTATGGATAGAGTTTTCTAGAGAGTTTGTGTGAATGGTTGCATATGCTTGATGAAGCCCCAAATCACCATTGAGGAGACAAGAAGGTAAGTAAGTCGAATCTTAAATCCAATAACTTTGGAGCATTGTGATCACTTGGTTAATCAAGAAATAAAATTTCAGGGGGAGAAGACAATGGAAGGAGACATTATATCTAGTTTGCAATAGAATTGTACTAGTTCTACTCGAAAGCTAAAGACCAATTTCAGAATGGGTTTTGAGGGAGATTGGTGAACACAGACCCTATAAGGATAAAAATTTTGTTGGTGAAGAAAAAGTTGTTTCCTAATAACCCACTGAGCATAGTGGTGTAAAATCATGCATTAAGGAATGGGTTACAATGGCATTAGAAAAGATAAGAGCTGAAAGCACTAGTTTCAAATCGATGGAAATGAAGTGTCAGTGAGTTTGAGGTGTGCTAAGGAAGGAGTGACGAGGTATGTTATGTAGTACCAAGGCATGCTAGAGCACTAGGGAATCATACCAAGATGTTCCAAGTGCCATGGTGTGCCATTGCATGCTAAAGAGTGTTAGGGAGTGCCAGGGAAACATAAGGGAGCACTAGTTCAAAATGTATGGAAATGAATGAATAATACTGTGTGACAGGGAGTGTCAGTGAGTTACATGTGTGCTAAGGAGAGAGTGACATGGTGTGCTCAACAGTGCTAGGTCACTAGAGTGCAATGGTAGCATGTGGCCAATATGTGCTAGGTGTCCAGGTGTGCAGACATGTGGTAGGAAGTGTTAGGGAGTACCAGAGAAACACAAGGGAGCATTAAGTAAAATTCATGCATCCAAATGAAGAAATAAGAGTTTGTGATAGGTGTTATAGATCCATTTGGGCACATCACTCCCAAAATTCAGATCAGTACCATTAAGGCTCATCAAACCCTAATCCAATTGCTACATACCCTAGAAAAGTCATCGCTTTGAATGCTTACTTCGTTGAAATTTTCCTAGCCTGAAGCCCTCCATAAATGTCTCCTTGAGGGACTAGTGCAGCCTTGGTCAGGGGTAAATGAGCTTTAGTGTAGGTAGGCCCACGCAAGGGTGCATTTTAGTGCACTTGGGTCCACTTTGACCTACGTTGGGCAAAATTGAGTGTATTCTTCATAGGGTTCTGGGAATATCATTATCGTATGGAGAATTCTAGAAGATTCCCACACTTATCATCTCTTATAAGCTTGAAATTGGATAGGGAATGAGTTAAGTAACGTCTAATCCTCTCATCCCTTCCTCCATGGAAACTAACTCTAAGTTTGGAAGGTCATTCAATACCCTCATTTATGACCAGACCACCTCCATTTTCCTATAATTTGAGCACTCATCTAAGTGGTTAAGGGGCTAGACTTTGAGAACTTGTGAGATACTATTCGTGTGAGGTTTGAGATTGTAAGAAAGTATTGTTATGTTGTCAAAGTATTGTGCTTTTGGTGTGATGAAGGATGGAACTCAAGTTGGATGAGTGACATGGGATCAGACTTCTTGGTTGTAACTCTTCCTTCTACTTAATAAAGTTGTTTATACCTTTTCCCATATTCTTGTCTTTATGTATGATGATTATATGTGTAACTGCTTTCGATTCCATTTGCTTATAGTAGATAGATCTCTTGCTTTTATTGGTTTTGTCCTCTATTTATGATTGCAGGTACTTATCGAGCGGATTCAGTTCAAGAATGAGCAACAAGAGCTACTCAAAGGAGACAAAGGGATCGAAAGATAACAAGTAGGTTTCTTGTCTTGTTTATATTCTATAGAAAATGGTTAAACTCTTTAAATCTCTTGTTCTAGGTGTACCTACCCACATAGGGAAATTGTATTTATCCGTAGATGCAAAATTCCACATAACAAATTGGCGACCATACTGGGGAATAATCATCATTCTGGTTAGTTTGTCTACATCCTAGTACACCGTGGTAGACTTTACTTGCTTCCATTGATCTTGTTTCAGCCTTTTTGAAGTGTTTTTTGGTAAAAAATTGTGCTTGAACTCCCCTAGAATGGCCTCTCTAGCACCAGCGCAGGCTTGGTCAAGACACAAAGCACTAAAAAGCACCCTTGTCTCAAGGATAGTGCTTTGAAGCTTATCGTCTCCCATTCAGGGTTGCGTTGATCCTCCTTAGGTAAAAAATCCCACCTTTGACTTGTTTTTTCCCACATTTCCTTCTGTTTTTTCTTGTTGAAATATCAATGATTGTTGTACTTCTGACATCCCTAACTATCGAGACTTCCTCTTTACCTCTGAAACAAATACTGGAAATCTATTATGCACTTGACGATGAAATCCTTCCACTTTGTTTGATTTCGATAGAAGATGAACTTGAGGTAGAAACACCCAGAACTCCATTCCATTTTGGAACTAGACTTTATATTTATCCACATACTCCTCATTTTACTACTCCTTTTGATCTTGATTACTTTCAGACACCCATTGATTCATTAGGAAATTTATTTGGGCATTTGACTATGGAAAAATCGACATCCTAGACTATATCATCTATTACAGCTACGACGGAATCTTCTGTCACAATCTATTTGATGTTTACTATGACACCTAAGTCACATTTGGATGGTGTTTCGCCCATCCCATCAGGTTACCAATCCTTATCTAGAACCCACTGAATTGTTCCTTCTAGACCTTGGTCTTCACCAATGTCCTCTACGGGAATTCTATCCTGTTCTTCATTAACGGATAATGAACACCTATACTCATCAAGTCAATATCAAGTGGGTTCATATGGTTATAATCCTATGTATTACCCCCATACAGAGAAAAGTATGCACAATCTCCTTATTCTCCATTTTCTCGAGGGCAACCATATGTCAGTATGTTGTCATCTTTAGGTCAGCCTGGAATCACTGTCTCTCAGTGGTAGCCAACAACACCCATCAACCTAGGCCTGTGTATCCATCACAACCTATGCAATCTATCTCATCCATACCTACAACACTTGTTGTTACAGCTTTACCATAGTCACAAGCCCAAATTGTTGTATCTCAACCTGTGCAAGATGGTCCTTCAACCTCAGACCCCAAATTTTCAGGTTTACAAATTCAGCCTTCTGAGGTAGTTTTACAACAACCACTTGTTCCTGGAGTCCAACAACCTCAAGCCAGTTTAAATTTTATTGGAATTACTCAGACTTACAATGATTTAGTGTATTCACAACCTGGTCAAGCTTATATTGGTGGGAAACAACCGTTAAATCAACAACCGTTGTATCAACAACCGTTGTATCAACAACAACAACAATAGTTGCTTCAACAGCCTTGGTAGCCCCAATATCAACAAAACAATTCTATCAATACCAAACTCATTCTGGACTTGGGAAACAAGCCTATTTTAGGTTTGGTCAACAACAAGTTTACCCATGTCCTGGTCAATAAGCCTATGTTGGGTTTGGACAACATCAAATGTAGCTTGGTGCTCAGCAACAACCCTATACCATATTTGCGCAACAAACTTACCCCTATAAAGGTTACCAACAGTAGATGCCTTATGCTGTTATGCAAAGGGCTATTGCCTAGGCAATCCCATCTTACCCTTGATATGCTCAACCTAACCTCAATAAATAGTTGCCTTTTGTTACAAAACTTGAACTACGAGATCTAAATCAGCTCACCAATGATCTAATTATTTATGCACCTTGGTGGCCAGTGATTCCTCATAAATTACCTTTCAATATTCTGAAATTCAATGGAAATCCTAGAGAAGACCCATCCAACCATGTCATGACTTTTCATTTATGGTGTTCATCAAACTCCTTGAATGATGATTTACTTAGACTATGTCTTTTCCAGAGAATGCATACTGGTCTAGCTGCAAAGTGGTACATTGAGTTACCACGAGCTTCTTTTGATAACTTTAAAACCTTATCTACCACGTTTTTAACCCACTTCCAGTTACCCATATGATATGAAACTAGAACGAAACTATTAACCAACTTTAAACAGACTACTGCTACTCATATCTCTGATCATATTCATGACTGGCGTCATCGTCATCGAATGGTTAAAACATATGTTGCTGATCAACTTTTAGCTGAGTCGTTTATGAAATCCTTGTTGCCATCTATCACCGAGGATGTGGTGAATGGTGGAGTTGTCACTGAAGAGAATGTAATTTCTCATGCTCAATATTTGGACTTGATTTATACATAGTCTGGCATGCTCTATGACAAGATCCCAAATGCACCCCGACCAGCTTTCACTGCTCGTCCACCACCATCAAGTAAGGACTCTCATTCTAGTGACAATCTGATTGGCTCTTCGAGCACACAAATCGAAGGTAGACCATCAGGTCAAACACTTTCCATTTCCAATCAAACTTCAAATGCATCTGATAACACTCTTGCTTCCGAAATTAATGTCGTTTCATCTGACAAATGCAAGAATGAAAAGCAACTAGGAAGGAAGAACAAGGGGATGAACAAGAATAAACAAAATAATCCCCCTCAAGATAAATCCTCTGATTCCTCTCCTTTGGCTAGGAAAACTCATTACCCATGTTTAATCTGTAACAATGTTCACTTTTGATCCAGGTTTGGGTATGATGAAGGATCCTTCCAAGACATTTTACTTTCGTGATGTGTTAAATTGCATTTTGAAGATAGCATAAATGAATACATCTGCATGATAAAAAGAAAAGGACCATGACAATCATCAGCACATGAAAACATAAGTGGTTGATAATGGAGTTCATTTAGGAGGGACTATGACTCTGGGCCATGGTGTCGAGATGGTGTAGGCTACTGCATTAAGTGCTATCAATAGTAATGATGTACATAGAGATGATTTCGTTGACATAGAATGAAAATGCCCTCATGCATGAGTGGCTCCAAGAGATGTTCTACTATAGGGACTCTCAGTCAAAAGACTCCTATCAGTATGACACAGACTCATGCATGATGAGCATCCTGCCAACATGGCAGGAAAGGGATCTCAATGCAAACATACATGATGACAACTTGCGTATCCTATCAACATATAACAAAGGGATCTCAAGACATAACATGACAAATGATGACAACAAGTACATCACATAGATGATTCCATGTCACATCAAGTAAGAATCATGAAACCAAGTAATAAACAAGATCCCTCATCAAACATCAAATAGGGATCTGTGCAGCACAATGCATAGCAAAATAAGTACATGGACACACTACATATAACTCTCAACGAGGGGCCATTTGAGGAAAGGATGTCAAGACTGCTAAAGCCGCTAATGTCATTGATCTCAAGGCATCGAATCACATGAAGATGGTTGCTCGCACATAAATTTTGACACCTACACTCGACTTTGAAAAGTGGCTAGAAAATAAAATGAAAAATGAAAAATATGAACACACCATCAAATTTTTGGCGTTGAATAATGCAAAATTGGCTGTCAAATTTCTGAATTCTGAGAAATTGAGAATTTGGGGCTCAAGGGATCTTTTAGATTCCCCCTAGATTCGTCAACGAGTTTGCTCCATTGGTGGACTAGAAATTTGTGACTTGAAAGGAAAATCTGACCTCACCATTGAGATGTAGGTTTTAACCCCGTACAGAAATTACCTGCATACGAATTCTAAATCACAGGAAAGATAAAAATGCGAGAGCATAACAAATAAAACACATATACACAGAGATTTCCCACTAGATCTCAAAACCGAGACTACCAATTTTATTTTTCATTATGTTCCTTTCAATGTTACAATACATATTTATACATGCCGAAGCATCAAATACCATGGACCGAAAACCATCGCGTCCAAAACCATGGACCGAAAAAACATAGGTTGGTTCGCCCAACCTAATATAATCGTGGAAAAAATATAACACAACCCAACAATCTCCCACTTGTTGTTTTCTTTCCACAGGGGGCCAGAGGAGAGCTTAGTCATTTTTTCAGCCCTGAAAAGCCCATTGTTTCTCTACACCAAGAGAACTTCTCAGAGCTCACAGATTTTGTCAATGCATCTGCAATATTCTTCAAAGTGTCCACCTTTACCAGCAACACCTTTTTTTTCTTCTATCATAATCCCTCACAAAGTGATTACTGAACATCAATGTGGCTTTGTCTTTGAATTGATAAGCAGGGGTCCTTTTCCAGAAAAAATTGCACTTTGGCTTGTCACAGTCTATCCTTATAGCTCCCTGTACTATACCCTATATTTGAACCAAATTCTTGCAACCAAATTGCTTCTTGCTTGCATGAGTTGGCTGCCATGGTATTCTGCCTCTGTAGCTTGATTTGTGCCACTACAAATTGTTTCTTACTCTCCAACTGACTGCAACCTCCAAATAGGTTAAACACATACCCACTTGTAGATCTTCTTGATCCATATTCTCCAGCCTAGTCTGCATCAACAAAGCCACAGATATCCAACACTCTGTCCAATCTTGGTCTTCCTTGGTAGCACAAACCATAATCACTAGTGCCACGCAAATACCTGAAAGCCCGCTTCACTGTTGTCTTGTGCTCCTTCCCTGGTTTTGACATAAACCTGCTCAATACTCCCACTGCATGTGCAATGTCTAGTCTAGTACAGACCATGGCGCACATCAAGCTACCGACTGCACTTGCATATGGAACACGGGACATGTCCTCTTCCTCTTCTTGTGTCTTGGGACACTGTTCAGCAGATAACCTCACACCTACAGGAATAGGAACCTTCACCGGTTTACTATCCTGCATATTTAACCTCTGTAGTATTGTCGACATACTTCCTTTGGTTTAACCAGAGCTTCCTCTTTGCCCGATCTCTTTTAATTTCCATGCCAAAATATAGTTTGCAGCACCGAGATCTTTCATGTCGAATTTGGAGGACAATTGGGTCTTCAAATCCTGGATAATTTCTTTGTCATTTCCAACCAACAACATATCATCCACATACCAGACCAGATAAATAACATGGTCACCAATTAATTTAAAATACACACAGTGATCTGCTTTGCTTCTGGTGAAGCCAAGTCCCCATATAAATGTATCAAATTTCTGATACCACATCCTTGGTGACTGTTTTAACCCATACAGAGACTTCTTTAACTTGCATACAGTTCTTTCTTACCCTTCACCGCAAAGCCTTCAGGTTGCTTCATGTAGATTTCCTCTTCCAAATCCCCATGAAGAAATGTTGTCTTCACATCCATCTGTTCTACCTCAAAATCAAAAGCAGCGGCAACAGATAAAAGTAATCTAATAGAAGTTACCTTGGCAATAGGAGAAAAAATATCACAAAAATCAATTCTGGGCACCTGGGAATAACCTTTTGCTACCAACCGAGCTTTGTATTTCTCCACCTTCCCTTCTGCATTTGTCTTCTTCTTGAACACCCATTGCTGCCAATGGGTTTCCTTCCAGTGGGCAACTCCACCAGATCCCAAGCCTCATTTTTGTGCAAAGATGCCATTTCATCAACCATGGCCTCTTTCCAGAGTTTTCCATCCTCTGAATCCACTGCTTCCTTCGCAGTTCTGGGATCATCATCAGTAACAGACAAAGCAAAGTTTGAACAGAAAGCAGATGGACTATACCTTTCTGGCTGCCTTCTTTCTCGGGCTGATCTTCTCACAGCCGGAGTTTGTGGCTCTTCATCTTCTGATTCCTCCTCTGCTACAGAGTCTGATTCTTCCTCCTTTA
>APFE031567165.1:267286-293106 GCA_000404065.3 Pinus taeda | reverse complement strand
GGGGTAAAAATAAACTAATTCCAGTTTAAAAATAGAATAAAAATATATTCAATCTTTTATCATATACAACTCTTTAAAATAAACTATTTAAACACTAAATATATATTAGAAATAATAACTAGAATGTTACAATGGTTGGTAAATAATCCCATTAATGTTTATTATCCACTATATATATATAATAGTTATAATAATAGGTTCCATAGAATGGATTCAAATAATCCCAGAGTCTAGTTTAAAAATTTTTAACAGATTATAATTGTTATATAGTTATAAAGTTATTAAGGATAATATTATTTAGTATGGATATTTTATAGGAAAATCAAATTATATATATATATAATAATTATATATAATATTATCTATATAATTATATAATATATAATTAATTGAAACAAGAGATAAGAATTAATTAATTAAATTACTTCTTGAATATTAATATTCCAAAAAAATAATATAATAAGGTTCGAAAATTACTTTAATAAAGATCATGTTAATAGTGAATAATACAAATAATGCTAAGAACTTAGGATATAGAAGGGAACAAATATATTAATTCAATATATTTTTTAGTAAGCTAAGATTCAGGGATGAGAATATAACTAAGAATTCAAAGCTAACTAAATCCTAAAAATTACAAAAACCCAAGGGGGAAAAAAGGACCAACCACAGAATCAACCTTGAGACCTTATAAAAGGGCTAGCAGAGGCTAGGAAGATAGGGCTGGGACACAGCAACTACTAATCTTCCAGCCATCATCCATGTTAAGGTTCTTCGGCCTTTTCTCAATCTCAAGGGCTTCTCTAAATTTGTGATGGTGAAACTGCGCAACTTTAGCAATGACTTGAGCCTCTTCAATACAGACCTGATGCTTAGTCTTTTCAGCATGTTCATCCAGGGTTGAGGACCTGGCCCTCCCATGCCTTAAGTCAGCCAAATGCTCGCTAATCCTTTGCTTGATAGAGCGACCCGTCTCACCAATATATGGTGTCCCACAAGAACAAGGAATGACATAGACGCCCTTCATGTCTTTAGGGTCGATAGGATCTTTTACCGACCTTAGGGAGCCACGGATAGTATTGAGGGGCCTAAAAGTCGCGGGCACATCGTACCTCCTCAAAATCCTCGCAATCCTATCAGTGGTCCCTTGGATGTAAGGAAGGTTAACCCCCATGACACAATCTTTAGGATCTCTATGGACCGAAGGCTCCTTCTTAGCCTTGAGAAAGGCTTTTTGACCCAGATGTCTACTGTAACCATTCTTCACAAAGACATCTAGGAGATGAGCCTTCTCCAATTCCAAACTCCCTTCATCAGAAATTCTAACAGCACGGGTGGCAAGAGTGCTTAGAACCCCTAACTTCTGAGCGGGGAAATGTTGGGAAGAAGCATGCAAGTATTGCTCAGTATGCGTCTTCTTTCTAAACACCTGATGAGAAAAGGAACCATCCACCTTCTTAGAGATGAGAACATCCAAGAACGGAAGACAACCATTGTCTTCCTTTTCCATTGTGAATTTAATGGCGGCGGACTGGTTATTGAGATGACTGAAGAAACGATCCAGCTCATCAAGACCATGAGACCACACAACACCAGTGTCATCAATGAATCTTTTCCAAAGCTTCGGTAAGAGACGAGAGGAGGCCAAGGCCTTAGACTCAAAATCCTCCATAAAGAGATTAGCGATGACAGGGGACAAGGGGGAACCCATGGCAACTCCGCAAGTCTGCTCATAGAATTCTCCCTTGAAGCTGAAAAATGTGGAGGTAAGGCAAAGCTCAACCAACTTAGCCGTATCAGGGTCGGTGAGCTTATTAATCACCCTCATGGACTCATTGATGGGAATACAAGTGTAAAGAGAGACCACGTCGAAAATTACCAGAATGTCCTCGGGCCCAAGCTTAATTCTCTTAAGATCATCAATAAAAGAGGTCGAGTCTTTGACAAAGGACTCAGTATGACCCACCAAGGGCCTCAACTTTATAGTGAGGAACTTGGCCAGGAGGTAAGTCGGACCACCTATGGTGTTGACAATGGGTCTCAGGGGGACCCCTTCCTTATGGACCTTCGGAAGGCCATAAATCCTAGGAGCGATGGGGTTTCCCTCAATAAGCTTTTGGGATAGAGGATTAGTGGCATTGCACGACTTGATCGCAAGAGCGACCGCTCTGGAAACCTTTTTAAGAGGATTTTTCGAAAGATTCTTTTAACTCCCACTATTACACAGATGATCAAGCATCTTATTCCTGTAATCACTTCTATCCAGGATGACGGCAGCCCCACCTTTATCAGCTTTTAAGACTATGACGTCACGATTTTTGTTCAAGGTCTTCAGAGCCTCAAACTCAGCGTTGCTGATATTGCTACGGGGAGGCTTAGCCCTCCTCAGGGCTACGGCACAATCTTGCCTGATCGTGTCTTTAATCTTATCAGGAAGGTTCTTAATGCCACATTCTACATCACAAATGATGTCTTCGACCAGGATTTTTCTGGGCGCTAAGGAAAAATTAATACCTTTTCCTAAAAGACTAAAGACCTCAGGCGGAAAGGAGAAACTGGACAAATTCAACACCTTATTACCTTGAGGGTGAGGACTCGAAATATTCATAGAATTACCTTTATTTTTATCATTACTTTTAAAGTTATTAGTCTTATTAAAAGCTTTATTACCAGGACCCCTTTTTTCATTATTACCAACTTTACTAAAATTACAATTATTATAATTAATTACCTTATTATTACCTTCTTTATCTATATTATTAACCTTATAATCTATTGTCTTACCCTCATAATAGCTATTAAAGTCACTATCACCCATAATATCATTATGCCCATTTATTATGATACGCTTATTACTAATCACTTTATTATTACCATCCTTATTTTTATTATTATTCTTATAATCTACTGCCTTACCCTCATAATCACTATTAATGTGACTACCATCTCTAATATTATTAAGTCTATTTATTATGATATTCTTCTTACTTATAATGCCCTTACTTTTAATAATATTCTCAGAATTATTACTCTCAACCAAGCTCACGTCTCCATTACCTGACAGAACAGAGTTGCCATCCACCGAGACGCTTTCATGGTTGCTCTTACCATGATCTTTCAAATCCGGTCCAGGGAAACTGATATCAGGAATAACCCGAGGGCTCCGCTCATTCGACGCTTCAATCAGTTGAGTTTGGTGGAGTTGATTGTGGAGTTGATGGAGTTGTGTTCAGTTTGACTTGGTTAAACTAGTTGTAATTAGTCTAACTACAAATAGACTAATGATGAGATGTTAAACTAATTATTAACTCATAATGCAACTAAATAATACATCAGTTAACTTAGTTGCATGTCAGTGCATGTTCAGTTCAGTAGGGACAAGTGTTAGAGGATCAGATTGCTATCAGTTGTGACTATAGTTGTGCATGAGGATTTTCACAATCAATGGGATTGAGTTATGCCAATGAGAATTGGCCAATACCAGGTGATTATAGCCTCTTCTCATGTGATTCCCAGTGTGAGTGATTCTTTTGAGGTAAATATGAGTTTGGCTCAAACATTCTCATCCATTCTTGAGCAGGTATTGAGCAGTGGAGGCAGGCAAGCAGTGGAATAGATTTGGAGATCAGATCTGAGCTGTATTGTGTGTAACAGGTGGAGATAGTGCTGGATACTTGTGACAAGTATTGACTATTGTAATGTTACATGTTCTCAATCATTAATATATAGATAGTGTGGGGTTTTCAGCTGTAAGCGTTCCCTGGGTTACATACTGTGTTAATGTGTGCATGCTCTTGATGTTTTATTGTTATTGATGCTGCTGTATTGATGATCAACGTAGAGGAGCTTATGTATTGTGTATGTATTCCACAATAGTACATGATCAGGATAATCTCCATTGAATATGTGTCATATTATTCATAAAATGTCTACATGGTATCAAAACTGGTTGATTTGTAGAAAAGATTTCTATGGGATATCAAAGCGAGCTATTGATCATCAGATCTACTATTCAGGAAGTGTTTACATTCTATTTCTTCAGGCAGAGTCTGTAATCGAGCTAGGTAGCCTCTGGATTCATCCTTCCTTTGGAAGGTGAGATATCCGATGAATGCCCATACAATCGATCTCTAGACAAGAAATACCTTGTTCTCACGAATTCTAGATCGGAAGCGGTTGAGTTGGAGCTGGTGGAATTCGAATTTGCAGCAGTGTTTTCTTGGTGTCAAAACTAAGATGTCTTTCACAAGATTACGATTGGAGTATGCCCTTGAGGGCAGTACGAACTATATTGCATGGAAGGACAGGATGGAGGCAGTATTGGATGATAACAGGCTGAAGGAGTTCATAGAGATGGATGTCCCAAAGCCTACTGATGCTACTCAAGCTGATGCTTGGCAAAAGAAGACCGCAAAATGTCGAAGGATTCTATTGGAGGGCGTGAAGGATCACATTGTGTCCAGCCTCCATGGAAAGGCTACTCCATATTTGATGTGGAAATCGTTAACAGAATTATTCCAAAGCAAGAGCAATCAGAGGAAGTTGGCGCTCAAAGATAAACTCAGAAACATCAAATGCGAGAAGGGTGACAGTATGCCCAAGTATCTCACGAAGTTCACTTAGTGTCGAGATGAGCTGGGAAGTGTGGGGGTTACTATCGATGATGAGGACTTGGTGAGCTTGGCTCTCCTTGGTCTTCCGAAGAGTTGGCATTCCTATCAGGGACTCTGTGATGGTAGGAGGGTATTGCCAGGAGGGAAAGACTGTGGTCAGATGTTGTGCAGGAGGGAGATCCGGCAGGTACCAGGGATGGATCTTCATCAAGGGAGCTGATGAAGAAAATTGCGCTTTGGCTGCCAAAGAAAAGAAAGGGAAGAGCAAGAAAGCTTCTTAGTTTGGTGCGAAAGGCAAGAAGTAGGACATGTCCAAGGTGAAGTGTTTTCACTGTCACCAGCATGGACACTATGCCACTAATTGTCCGCAGAAGAAGAAGAACAAGCAAGCTACTGGATCTGTAGCAGGAGAGGCTCTATCCTCACAGTTTGAGCTTGATTTTTCATTGATCACATGCTTGGTTTCAAGTGTGATGGGATCAGTGTGGTTCTTAGACAGTGGTGCATCTTTTCACATGACGGGAGATAAAGATTTGTTTTCTTATCTGGAGGACAAAGATCTTGGAGTGCACATCAAGATGGGCGATGATGGTAGATACAGTGCGACCGATATCGGTACCATTTCCTTTGAGAGGGAGTCTGGTAAACCCTTCATATTGAAGGAAGTCATGCATGTTCCAGGATTGAAGAAGAATCTTATCTCTGTGGTGATGTTAGAAGACAAGGGATATGATGTTGTTTTCAGCAAGGGAAAAGCTTTCCTGTGCAGCAAGACAACTGGTGAGACCCAGAAGATAGGGGTTCGAGTAAGGAACCTTTATCAGTTGCATGTAGATGGAAGCAATGGCAGGCAAGGCAGAAGGATTGGTGAGCCAGGATGATGGTGAGTTGTGGCACAGGAGATTGGGTCACCTTCACCATCGAGCCTTGAAGATACTGCAGCAGATCACTACAAGGCTTCCTAAAGGCACACTTGCGCAGTCAGATCAGTGCAAGGGGTGTACTCTGGGGAAGTTTGTGAAAGCCACCTTTCACAAGAAGGATAGTCGCGCCATGATGATCCTTGAGAGAATTCACACAGACGTGTGTGGACCTTTCTCAGTTTCTTTGACATCAAAACACAGGTATTATGTGATTTTTGTTGATGATTTCTCTCGTAAGTGTTGGATCTTCTTCATGCAGAAGAATAGTGAGACATATTCAAAGTTCTGTGAATTCAAAGAACTAGTTGAGAAGGAGTCGGAGAAGAAGGTGAAAGCTCTTAGGAGCAATAATGGTGGTGAATACATCTCGGACGAGTTCAAGGATTTCTGCAAGGCAGAAGGCATTTGAAGAGAGCTCATAGCTCCCCATAACCCACAGTAGAATGGGGTAGCTGAGCGGAAGAACAAAACAATCGTGGGTGCTGCACGGGAAATGTTGCATGATCAGGGCCTACCCCTTCACTTGTGGGCGGAAGCATGCAATACGACAGTTTATGTGCAGAACCGTTGTCCTCATAAGATACTTGGCATGAGTACACCCGAGGAGGCTTATTCTGGTAAGAAGCCTGATCTTTCTCATTTGAGGATTTTTGGTGCTAACGTTTACATGCATGTGATGAAGGATGCCAGGAAGAAGTTGGAGTCGACCCCTGAGGTTGGGATATTTGTGGGGTACACTGATACACCCCACAACTATTGTGTGTATTTGCCAGACAGTGGTAAAACTGTTGTGCGACGAGATATAAAATTCCAGGAGGAGAAAGCCATGAAGTGTTTGCTTGAGAGGGAGCTACACTTGCATGCAGATGAGGAGCTATTAGTTCCTAAGGATGAGCTTCAGGATGTGGATCAGCCACAGGATGAGGTTCATGGAGTGGAAGAGACCACTCAAGCAGTGGCAACCATCAGAGGCCGAAAGCACTTGATAGAAGCTGAGAGACTGGCTCAAGATGCAGAGAAAGTTGTAGGACCACCTACAACCCAACATAGACAGAGACAGTCACCTAATCGGTACAATGGATACATGGCTCTTATGAGCAAGTGTGTTGTGACTGAGCCATCCTCTTTCGAGGAAGCTGTGGAGGATCCCGCATGGGTAGACACCATGTGGAAGAGTATGATTCTATTGTCAGAAACAGTGCATGGGATATTGTTCCTAGACCGAAAGGGAAATCAGTGGTGGGTTTGAGATGGATCTACAAAGTTAAGCAGGCTGTAGGTTTTAACCCTGTACAGAAATTACCTGCGTACGAATTCTAAATCACAGGAAAAATAAAAATGCGAGAGCATAACACATAAAACACATATACACAGAGATTTCCCACTTGATCTCAAAACCGAGACTACCAGCTTGATTTTTCATTATGCTCCTTTCAATGTTACAATACATATTTATACATGCCGAAGCATCCAATACCATGGGACGAAAACCATCGCGTCAAAAACCATGGACCGAGAAACCATAGGTAGGTTCGCCCAACCTAATATAGGGTCCAAAAAAATTTTTCTCGGGGCGCTGCCCTGAACCCCGTAGAGGAGGGCTACCCGCCCCCCCTATGACCCCCCCGCTGTGCAATCGGCGCGGCGAAGGGGGGGCTCCGCCCCCCCCTCTAACCCCCCGGTTCACTACGTAGGTTAGTCGTGGAAAAAATATAACACAACCCAGCATGCGATTCCCGTGGAAAACCATGAAAAATGACTATAAACTTGACTATATTCTGACATGGAGAAAAATTACCTCAAGACAAAGAGGACTCAAAAAAGCTCAAAAATCAAAGTGTTTGGATTATGCTTGAACTAAGACCAAAGCATAAATCTCGCCATCCTAATCATGGTGGTGCGAACGGTTCATCAATCTGAGTCTGGATGAAGGAGATAGAGGCAATCAAAGTTGGGTTGACTTCTAATGGATAGGCACGTTTAATGGAGACACAATTTAGAATTTTCTGGTGGATGGAATCCGACCAACTCCAGTGAGATCTTGGGCGAAATTGTGACCTTGTTAAAAAGACTCCTTCGATTTAAAAATGACATTTTTAAAAATGGCCCATTTTTGTTGTTATAACAAAAAATATATATAAAAAAGGGGGTCGAGGCCACCAACCCTGCCACCCGCCAACCTTCCTAACACACCATATTAAATTTATGGTGGAGGGGTGGGCCATGACCCCCAACCCCTCCCATGAAACCACAACAGAAAAATATTCGTTATGTGTAGTGGGTGGTGGGCTAGCCCTTTGGGCACAGACCCAACCACGCCCAAGGGAAAACATGCAAAAATGGAAATGACGGAGGAAGGTATGGGGGGCGAGCCACCCAAGGTGGGCCTAGCCCAACCTGCAACATTTTTTTTTAAATTTTGTATAAAAAAAGGAGGACAAGGGGTTTGACTAGCCAACCTCCTCCCTACTAAACTAGATTTCAACCATTACAACAAACCACCTTATTGAGAAATAAGCCTACAAAATTATCTTTAAACACAGTTTGTTAGTGCACCTGGGTGGATGGAAGAATAAGGAGCGGGCACAAATTTTGAGGTAGAGGAGGTAGTGCATGCAGTTTGAGGTAGCATTTTGTAGGAGGGCCCGAGTTTTTACTTTGTCAGATTTTGACAAATTTTATATGGTTTCAACACTTCTCGATGCCATGAGCACATTGGCGATGTTTGTTTCTCCATTAGAGTTCTACATTTTCCAGATATTTTTTAGTATGCAGGTGGAGCCATGACTGCTGCAAAAATAGGGAGCGAAACCATGATCCTTGAAATTTTCCCGAGGTAATTTTTCTACATGTCGGAATATAGTCAAGTTTATAGACATTTTTCATAGTTTTCTACAGGGATCAAATTGGTGAGGTCAGATTCACCTTTTGAGTTGCATATTTCCAGTCCACCCATGGACAAGAATCTTTGAGGAATCTAGGGGAAATCTAAAAGATTCCTTGAGCCCCAGATTCTCAATTTCTCAGAATTCAGAAATTTGACAATTGATTTTGCACTATTCAATTCCACAAATCTAATGGTGCATTCAGACTTTTCATTTATTCATTTTATTTTCCAGCCACTTTTCTAAGTGGAATGCAGGTGTCAGCATTTATATGTGAGTAGCCATTTTCATGCGATTTGATGCCTTGATATCAATGACATGAACAACTTCAGCAGTCTTGACATCCTTTCTTCAGATGGCCCCTAGTTGTGAGGTATATGCAGTGTGTTCATGTACTTATTTTTCTATGCATTATGCTGCAAAGATCCATGTTTGATGTTTAATGAGGGATCTTGTTGATTTATTGTTTTCATGATTCATGCTTGATGTAACGCAAAATCATCTATGTGATGTACTTTTTGTCATGATTTTTCATGTTATGTCTTGAGATCCCTTTGTTGCATGTTGATGGGATGCCCAGGTTTTCGTCATGTATCTTTGCATTGAGATCCCTTTCTTGCGGTGTTGGCGGGATGCTCATCATGCATGAGTTTGTGTCATACTGATAGGAGTCATTTGACTGAGAGTCCCTGTAGTGAAACATCTCTTGGAGTCACTCCTGTGTGAGGACATTTTCCTTGTATAACAACGACATCACCTCTATGTACATCATTATTATTGACAATACTTAATGTAGTGGCCTACACCATCTTGACACTGGGGCCCGAAGATGTAGTCCCTCCTGGACGAACTCCATTATCAATGACTTATGTTTTCATGCGTTGATGATTGTCATGTTCCTCTTCTTTACATCATGTAGATCTATTCATTTATGTTCTCTTAAAAATGCAATTTAACACATCACAAAAGTAAAAGTTCTTGGAAGGGTCCTTCGTCATACTTGGACCTGGATCAACTTTCCGTGAGATTGTCGTCACCACTTTGAAATCTCAAAGCTTCTTAAGACTTCTAGTACATCTGCAGTGTTGAATGATCCTTTTCTAAACCCAGAGACACATACAGTTGCCACAGACGATGCTTCCACTTCCCAAGTGCTTATGCTATCTGCCTCTAGGCCTAAAATTGATGTTTTGGTGACAACATGAAGTAAATATTATGAAAATCAATCGTCGTCATCGAATGACCAGGCTAATCAACCTAATCCTTCGACTTTCACTTCTTCTGATCCTATTCTGCCACCTATTGCACCAGAGTTAACAATAAAACCATCTAAGGGAATTATACATAAATCATCATTTAATCCTCGAGCTCGAGCAGCACGAAATTATAGCATAGTAGAAGATCTGGCTCAGTCACCTTCTACTATGTTGACACTTGAGGTGATTTAGAATTTTCCCTCCCAAAAGCAGGCTTTGTTGTTAGTAATTGATGGAATCGATCCAACTAATTCCAATCTTGTGGATTTCAACCATGCAGGTTATACGCCACAGTTACTAGCACAATTAGCATTCCTGATTCAAGTAAATGCCTTGAATAAACTTATTCACCGAACCATTATTGATGAGGGGGGCATCTAGCTATATTATGTCAATGAATTGCTGGAAAACACTTGGCTCACTACCTTTTTCACATTCACGAACAACATTAAAATCTTTTGATGGTCACACATATATGCCTTGTGGAATCTTGAGTAATCTGCAAATTGAACTAGGGGGAAAAACAATAATTGTTAAAGTTGAGGTTGTTGATGGACCGCTTGACTACAACATTTTACTAGGAAGACCATGGTTTTATGCTACGACTGTTGTGGTTTCGACATGCTTTTGTAATATTGCATTCCATCATCAAGGCAGAATCATAGTTATTGATCAGCATGATTTTTTCGCCTCTAGTTCACAAGCTATTGGAAGCATTCCATTAGTTCATGGAACCCCGCTATCTCTTCAAAACATTGGTGTAGGTATCTTCAAGGATTATTCCCTAATGGCTACTTTTTCACTACCGTCACCATCAAACATGGCGGAAGGGGCAAAATTTGAGACTTACAACATGATATCTTCCACTTCATCTGATTTAAGGAAGATTACCAATAGTTCTGAAGTTGATAGTAGTAATGAAATCTTGTGGCTAAGCCCCATTGAGATTGCAAAGCAATCATTCTTTCTGACTTGCACGGTGAACGCAAATCCATTTTCCCGAATTGTATGGGTAGATCATTCATTAGAATATGGTACTTCTTCTGATCCTTTTTCACGTATATTTTCTACTAATGAAGAAATCATCTAGTCAATGAATTGAAAGAAGAACCATGGGAAGATTATCATCATTGTTCCCATCTTCTAGATCACATATAATATTTTTCAAATGAACTTAATCACCCTTCAATTGTTGATTTCCTTTCGAAATCTGTTTTTATATATATAGTAGATTCTAAGAAAAACTTGTCAAATATCGAAGAAACTATTTCTATCAATATTTCGACCAAACCTAAATTTGTAGAAAACATTCATGTTGGAAATTTGTGTTCTCCATGAGAACATGATATTCACCGTGCTCTCTTTCATGAATTCTGAGATATATTTGCATGGTCATATGAGAAGATGCCAGGTATTGACTCTAGTATAGTTGAACATGAAATCAAAATGTATCCTAATGTCAAACCAGTGTGACAGTGCCTCTGTCATGTTCATCTAAAGAAGGCTAATGCCATTAAAATAGAGGTTGAAAAACTTTTGCATGCTAGTTTCATATACCCTATTCCTCATACTGATTATGTTTCCAATATTGTTCTTGTCATGAAGAAACAAGGGACAATAGGAGTGTGCATCAATTATAGGGATGTTAATCAGGCTTGTCCAAAAGACAATTATCCCACTCCCTTTATCGACCAGATTATTGATGAATGTGTTGGATGTGAAATATTTTCATTTATGGATGGCTTTTCTAGCTATAACCAGATCAATATCCGCCTAGAGGACCAATCTAAAACTGCTTTTATTTGTCCATGGGGCACATTCGCTTACAGGAAAATCCCTTTTGGTTTGAAGAATGCAGGGGCAACTTTTCAAAGGGAAATGAACTATGCCTTCCATGACATCAAACATATTGTTCAACGATACCTTGATGATTTATCTACTCATTCATGAAATCAGAATGATCACCCGCAACATTTGAGAGCTATATTTTACGGTGCCGACACTAAAAAATATGACTCAATCCACACAAATGTGTGTTTTGTGTTGGTTCTAGTCATTTGCTTGGTTTCGCAGTGTTTAAGGAAGGAATTCGACTCTACCCTCTTAAGGTTTAGGCAATTCTTGACTTGCCTCCACCTTCCAATCTACTACAGTTACAGAGACTCCAAGGGAAGCCTAACTTTCTGAGGATGTTCATTCCCAATTATGTTGAAATGGCTAAAGGATTTACTTGTATTTTAAAAAAGGGGATTCCCTTCCATTGGGATCAGGTTGTGCAAGCTTCCTTTGATGCTCTTAAAGATACCTTGATTAGAGCCCCATTAATGTATTCCCTGAATTATCAAAACGATTACTTCCTATATCTCACTCTTGTAGGTACAACCATTGGAATGGTTTTAATCCAAGAAGAAGATGGGATTGAACATCCAATATATTATTTGAGTCGTAATCTCAATGAGATAGAATTTGAGTACTCTTACATCGAAAAGTTAGCTTTGGCAGCTGTCCAAGCTGTATAGAGATTTCACCACTATATCCTACTTTGAAAGGCCACTGTCATTTCGGATTGCAACCCTATGACATATATTTTGTCACGTCAATTGTTGGGGGGAAAATACTCAAAATGGATTTTCATTTTGCAGGAATTTGATTTGGAATTCATCAAATCAAAATCAAAGAAATCTCTAGTTTTCACCAAGCTTCTTTGTGACCTTCCCTCAAATACCATTGATTCAACATTAGAACCATCAATACTGGATGAGTCTCTATTCCTGATTTCCTCATTTGACCCATGGTATGGAGATATATTTATTTATCTCCAGACACAATATTTTATGCCTGATACCTCTCTTTCTCAACAACGACCTATCCAATACCAAGCTGAAGATTATCTGAACATTGGTGACACTCTTTACTGTAGTGGTATTGATACGATTTTACAGAGGTGCCTCACACATGAGGAAGCCAAGTAAGTTTTGAGTGATTTCCATTCAGGTGCTTGTGGTGGAAACTTATTTGGTTATGCTACCATAGAAAGGATTCTCTATGCTAGTTACTTTTGGCCTACCATATTTAAAGATTGCATTATTTCCATCAGAAGTTGTCATGCATGCCAGATCTATGACCGTAATGCTAGATTACCACATGCACCATCGCATCCTATCATCGTTGTTGGACCCTTTTCCAAATGGGGCATTGACTTCATGACACGTAACCCTCACTCGACCGGGGGGCATGGGTACATTATAGTCATCGTTGAATATTTCACAAAATGGGCTGAGGCGATGCCTACATTAAACAACAGTGGCGAGACAACTACACTTTTCTTTTTCAACCACGTGGTTTCCCTGTTTGGTGTACCACAGGCTATAGTTACAGATCATGGGTCACATTTTTGCAATCACATGATGATTGAGTTAACTACCAAGTCAAGGCTTTCACATGATAGTTCTAATCCTTATTATCCACAAGCTAATGGACAAGTTGAGGCCATCAACAAATTCCTTAAGCGAATGCTTCAAAGAAAAATAGGTGTTCATAAACAAAACTAACATTTAATCATGCACTCTACTTTGTGGGCATATTGAACCCTGGTAAGGAATGCTACTGGATTAACACCCTTTCAATTGGTGTATGGTTTGGAGGCAATCTTGTCGATACAATGTAAAATTTCATCTCTTAAACTCGCAACCAACCTATTACCTGACACTTCTAATGAGGAAGCATGTTTCTTATAACTCATCCATCAGGATGAAACCTGTCATGAAGCTGCATCAGCTAATGAAGCACATAAGAAACAAATCAAGGCATAATACGACCGAAATGTCAAGCCTCGCATTTTCTCAATAGGAGACCTGGTCTTTCTTTATTATCAGGAAGTCGATAAACTAGGAGTGGGAAAATTTGAACCACTATGGATGGGACCATACATTTTCAAGTGTGTTTTGGCAAAAGGTGCCTACGCGTTGGTTGATTATGATGGAATTCCATTGTCGAAGCCCTGAAACTAGTTGTATCTCAAATGTTACTATTCTTAATTGAGTGTAGCAAAATCACTGTATATATGCTTTAATTTCATGTGTGTGTGTCATTGTGTCTTTTATAGATTTTCTGTGGTTAAGTAATCTGCTTTTCATTTGTTGTAGATGTCAGAATGTTTGGAACCATTCGTTGGTTACGCCGATGGTGCTAGTCATAGTACGCAAAACCTATCTTCTACATCATGGGCCATTTTTGCTCCAAGTGGCGAGTTAATGAGTTTTCAAGGGATTTTAACCGATCGTTCTATGAACAATATCACTGAGAATAGTGCATTGATCAAACTTCTCTCTAATGCCATTTCACTTGGAATTCACTAAATTATCATTAGGCTAGACTCACAACTCATTGTATTGCAACTAAAAAACATTTATACCGTCTGAAACCCAACTATTAATTATATGTTCCTTAAATTTCATCTTGTGGAAAGAAATTTTGAGTATATTCAATTTCAGCATATTTCCAAAAACTTTAACACATTAACTGATTCATTAGCGAACTATGTGTTAAACATACATTTGTGACACATGTAAAAGTAAATTTTCAATTCACATAATTATTTGAATAGGATTGCACATAAACATATATAAACACTTTGAAAGTAAAACATAGATAGATGTTTTAAATTTTTTCACAAAGTTTGTGTCCAAGACATGTTTGGTCCTCTGACCTAAAAACTCAAAATGCATACAAAAATCATCCTAAGTAGACATAGTGATGCTCATGATAACATGTCACAACTTGAGCTATCATGCCCTATAGCCTCATCTAACAGCTCCGAACACCAATACTATGGTGTTGCAGCCTCATAGGTAACTCTTCGATCTGGACATCCAGAATACTAAGGGCTAACCCCTCTACATGATCTTGCAACTCTGCCAGTGTCTCGGTTAAATCCAAATCCTAGAGAACTGCTCTCCCAACATTTCTCCATATTGGTCCACCTACCTCTAGTTGATGTCCCATAGGTCAAACAATACCAACATTTGTATGCATGAAAATGGTTTTAGTTTAGTATTGGAAACATAAAAAACACAAAAACATGTAGAAACTTAAAAATAAAAAAACATTTGGTCAAAAACAATTTACCTATAACACCTCATTGAGCGCCCATGGTAAACTCAACTCTGGATCTGCACAAAAATCCATCCCTAAGTATATATGTTCCTCAATGAAAATGTGTTGTCAATCAAGAAGACTGAAGAATTCAATAGAAAATTTGATTGATGACTGACCAACATGTCTAACCATGAATTTGACCCACCTCTGCATTAGTGGATCTCTAGGACCATCTACACCCAATGTTACATGATGAGGTTGCATCAATGGAATTCTATCTAAGGTAAAGGTGATTAAGATTGAAAAATATCTAAAATTATTCACGTTACCACTCTTTACCTTTTTCAGCTACTCTTTCAGTGAAGAAAGTATGCCCTCACACTAGTTGAATAATGTTGGCTCAAGACACTCAAGCACATAATGCATGTATGATCTGTTCGGCAAATGAAGTGTCACACTACCTGCCAACTTTGCAATAGTGAAAAGGATTGTTCTCAAAGACATATCAATAATATCTTTGATGATTATATTTCTATCTTTGCTAGGCTATGTACCTGGCCGACAGAATTGTCGAACATAGTCCTTGACTGGTTCACCCCCACGGGAAGAACTTGAAAGAGAAATGGGGGCACCACATCTCGAAAACCCTGTAAGAAAGTAATCATCATCGATCATAATACAGACCACTTTGTCCCTTATGTGAAAATCCTGATCCGTTGGATCCCATGCATGAACTAAGAACTGCAATAGTTCTAATTGTTGCCTCATCCGGGACTACCTGAAGTATTTGAGCAACCCACAGTTTCTAAGGGCCTCAACAGGTGTTGAATCATTTAGGGCAACCATGTATTGTTATTCATGCTCTCTCTCTCACCAAGTAATAGAAATTCTAATCTGATCAAAGCCTAAAATCAAACCATAAACTTAGTTAGGATCCATTTCATGCAAAAAACTGGAGAAATTTTGGGTGAAACAGGTGAAGCAAATATGTGAAACTCTCCTAGCTCACTGTTGGTCAGGAGGCAGTGCATTGCAATGCATGTACCCTTCTGTTTTGGTGCATTCCAATGCACTTTCCAATTTGAAAGGCTACAATGATCCCATGGAAAAATATTCTAACCCCAGGGACCCCAAAAACCAAAAAAAATTGTAACAAATTTTAAAAGAATTACATGAAAAGAAGGAGGAAGGGTAGATCTCCTACCTAGTCTAGATGACATGAGAAATGATCCATAGAATCTCTCACAATCAACTATTGAAGTTCAAGGTAAAAAACTGGTTTAAAGCACAAACTAAATGTTAAATATCAAAGGGTGAAACTGGCATGGTAAATTCTTGTTTTTATGTTTATTTCATGATCATTAAATGAGTAAACTTTAGTCTTTACCTATTTTTGCCAATGGAATAGGTATGTTTGATCCATTTGGCATTGCTTTGAACATATCTACAGCTGATATAGTGAATTTGATGTTCACGATCATGAATTGTACTTTGATCACAGAGCATACTTTTATCTTGTTTTGAGCTTTATTAAACATTGAAAAATGAACCCCCTTGGAGTCCTCTTTAAGCTCTTTTCAGATTCTCGTAATATGAAAATATTTTTGCGCACTTTTCCTTTTCAACTCATTAATGGATTGGACATGACATCTACATAGTATAAGTTTAACCCTTTTCTAGACTGAGATAGATTATTTAGGAGAAAGGAATACGTTGATCAAATATGGTCAATAAGTTCTATCTCATATTATTTTACATTGTTTCGGACTTGAGAGACAAATCTATGAGAAAGATCTTGTGGAGTTTTCCTTTTGTCCATTTTCAAACTCTCTAAACATGAAAAGGATTGAGTTATCATTGTCGTTAAACTCGGTAAACCGCATTATGGCAGCAGGTCGCTCTTGAACATGACACTTTCACTTCATCTCTGTGACTACTTGGGTTGGGTTATCGACTTGATGGTCATCATACCTTGTTCTATAATACCATCCATTAGTTTGGTTTTGGGTCAATGCCGCCAATTCATTCAGTTTCACTGACATGTTCAAGAGAAGTCACTCAGCCAAATTCATCCTTTGCAATACTCATAAACATTCATTTTCATGACCGCCATTCCTGAACCTTGTGTCATTAGCCACATTCCGTCTCCAAAAATCATTACACTCGTTTTGTGTCATTGATGTGGATACATCAGGGCGCTCTTGTGATGCATCGGTTCTTCTCGACATCAACACTTTATCCAAGAAGTTAAATTAGAAACACCCTTTCAATACCTTGGGCTTGCATACATCAATGGCCATATTCTTACTTCCGATGATAGGTTGACATCACTGGCCTTTGATCGAAAGAGTTTATATACTATTCAACATCAAAACATTTATTCACACCATGCAGAATGTACTATAGTACCTTGAGGATCATTATCATTATCAGTGATTTCTCTCTCGTCTGTTAGCAAATTACATCATTGGTTGGTAATTAGACAGTGTCTTCCCATGTTTGACTTAAGATCACATATTCACATGGTGATACTCATACTTGAGTGAATGATTGAATGAGATAGAAGACCTCAGATCTAGTTTCATCCATCCGGGCTATGATTTCAGGAGAGTACTAAATCATCTGTACAATGGATTTACACATATGGTCATTCTATCATGGGTCTATATATGTAGATGACAATATATCTACATGTAATGAAAAGTTTATATGATGAGCATGGGTATGCCTTCCCTTGACAATTCATGAAAAATCTAAAATATCATGATATTATGTATTGTAATTGATGTAGGTCACCATGTTCTTTAGAACATCCTGATCACATTGTAAAGCATATCACTCGACATTATCATTTTCAACTTCATGCTTTAGGGGGTAGCTTGTACAGATCGATTTGGGCACAACACTCCCAACATTCTGATCGGTACTATTAGGGCTCATCAAATGCTAATCCAATTGCAACATGCCCTAGACATGTCATCACTTTGAATTCCTCCTTCCCTGAAAGTTTCCTAGCTTGAAGCCCTCCAAAAATGCCTCCTTGGGGGACCAGCACAGCCTTGGTCAAGGGTAAATGCACTTCAGTGTAGGTAGGCCCATGTAAGGGTGCATTTCAATGCACTTAGGCCCACTTTGACCTGTGCTGGGTGAAATTCATAGGGTTCTAGGAATATTCTTATCTTTTGGAGCATTCTAGAATATTCCCACACTTATCATCTCCTATGAGCTTGAAACTGGATTGGGAATGAGTTAGGTAACCTCCTATCCTCTCATCCCTTCCTCCATGGAAAAGAACTCTAAGTTTGGAAGGCCGTTCAATACCCGCATTTATGACCAAACCACCTCCATTTTCCTATAAATTGAGCACTTATCTAAGTGATCAAGGGGCTGGACATTGAGAATTTGTAAGGAGATACTGTTGGTGTGAGGTTTTAGATTGTAAGCAAGTATTGTTATGCTGCCGGAGTGTGGTGCTTTTGGTGTGATGAGGGATGGAACTCAAGCCGGATGAGTGACATGGGATTAGACTTCTTGGTTGTAACTCTTCCTTCTACTTAATAAAGTTTCTTATACCTTTTACCATATTCTTGTCTTTATGTATGATGATTATATCTATAAATGCTTTCAAATCCATTTTATTATAGTAGATAGATCTCTTTCTTTGATTGGTTTTTATCCTTTTTTTATGATTGCAGGTACTTATCAAGTGGATTTAGTTCGAGAAGGGGCGATGGGAGCTACTCAAAAGGAGACAACAGGAAGTGAAAGATAACAAGTAGGTACCTTGTCTTATTTATCTTCTATTAGAAAAGGTTAAACTCTTTAAATCTGTTGTTCTAGGTGTAGCTACCCACCTAGGGAAATTGTATTTATCCATAGATGCAAAATTCCACATAATAATAGGAAGTGTTAGTGAGTTCCAAGTGTGATAAGAGGGAGTGAAAAGGTGTGTTAGGCAATGCTAAGGCATGCTAGAGGCCATGAAAACATCGAAAAATGTGTCAGGTACTAGGTTGTGCCAATGCATGCCAGGGAGTGTTATGGAGTGCCAAGGAAAGTCAAGGGAGAACTAGCTTCAAATGAATGGAAATGAATGAATAAGAGTGTGTGATAGGGATTGTTAGTTAGTTCCATGTGTTCTAAGGTGGGAGTGAGAAGGTTATATGTTAGGCAGTGCCAAGGCATGCTAGAGTGGCTGGGCATGTCAAGGAGTGCTAGGGTGTTCTAGGGAGTTAAAAACATGCCTAGAAATGCAAGGGATGCTAACACATGCCACACAGTGCTAAGAGATTGTTAGACTTTCGAAGTGATATGGGATGTCAAGATTTAAACTATGTTGCTTAGATATTTTATGGCCATAATTGGAAGTGAACCTTGACTTGGTAACTTGTTAAGTGGGATGAGTTGTGATTGGACATGAGTATCCTAAGATGATTTATAGGAAGTTATTAGGTGAGGAAGGCATAGTTGAGTTGTAGTAACTGTAACTTGGTCAAGCTATTGTAGTCAAGTCAGGACTTGGTTGGGTTCCCAAGTCTCAAAAAGCCTAAGGCTAGGTATGAGGGCATGGTACCTAAGGAGTGTCAGGGGATGCCGAGGAATGGAAAGGTGTCATAACACATGGCATAAAATTTCAATGTATGTTGGGGAGTGCTAGGGAGTGCTAGGGGAACACAAGGTAGAAATAGGTCAAAATTCTTGGAAATGAATGAATAACAGTTTGTGCCAAGAAGTGTTAGTGAATTTTAGGTGTCCCAAGGATGAAGTATTATAGGAGAAGTTCAAAATAAGACTTGTAGGAGGGAAGCCTATGGTTGTGATAAGGTATGGACAAAGAAACTTCAGAGAAAGGGTTACTTTGGGTTGGGCACAACATTATTTTGGTAATGACCTGATTGAGTTCGAAAGTTTCAAGAAAGTAAGGCTATCTATGAGGGCATGGCAACTAGGACATGCCAAGGTGTTCTAGGGAATGTAAGGTTCCCATGTAATGGAAAAATGTAAGGCTAACTGTGAGGGAATGGGTGTCAAGGAATGCATGGGAATGCTAACATGTGCCAAATAGTATGAAGGCATGTCAAACATGCTAATATGTGTCAAGTGTTAAGGCATGTCAGGATGTGCAAGGGTGTGACAATGCGTGCCAGGGACTATCGAGGAAACAAAAGGGAGAAACAAGTTAAAATACAAGGAAATAAAAACATAAGAGGAATAATAAGTCATCAATTTACATTTTCCATCAGGGGCATGTTAGGCACACCAACAGTAAGTGCCAATAGGTGCCAAGTGCCAAGTGTTAATGCATTCTAAGTGCCAAATATTCCTCTGTTGCTTCTCATCTACTTTCCAAAAATTGATCTCAAATAACTTTAATATTAAACCATGTTAAAGCATACCAAGCCATCTTAATACATGCCAAACATGCTAAGACTTGCCAAGCCCCAACATGTGCGAAGTGCCAATGTTTGTCAAGGAGTGTTATGCATGTTATGAAGAGGAAGGGAATGTCGAAGAGTGCTAAGGTGTGCTAGAGAGTGCCAGTGCATGATGAGGAGTGTTAGGCAGTACCAAAACTACACAATGCAACACTAGGTCAAAATGCATGGAAGTGAATGAATATGAGGGTGTGTTAGGGAGTGTCAATGAGTGATAGTTATCATGCCAAGGAGGGAGTGACAAGGTATGCTAACCAATCATAAGACATGATAGGGAATATCAGGGCATGTCAAGAGGTTCCGGAGTGATCCAGCTAGATGTTGGTGGCCACCCACCTATCCCACTTGGACCTCCACAACTATCTCTTTCAGTTTTTTAGTTCCCTTAATTGTAGCACAATTTACTATTTTTGGCAGTTTTTTAGGGTCGTGAACTTACGGAGTTGTTTTGAGGCCCTAAACGACGTTTTTTGGGGAAATTAGGACAAACATGGGTTGCAAAATGACGTTGGTCACTCAAAAGTTGTACTTCTCAGATAGATATTTCTAACGAGGTATTTGTGCCCATCAAATGGAGATCGTATGCCAAAGTTACGACCCCGGGAAGTTGATGTACCAGTTTACCTAAACGGGGCCGATAGTTTGGTGCTTCATCTCCTAGGGTTAGGATTTTTGATGTTCAGGGTTTTCCACTATTTCTCAACAATAAATAGGCCTTCAAGCCTCATTGTAACACAATTCGGAGGCATGTAGCTTCCATATCTCTTCTTAGAGATAAGCTACCATTGCCTAAGCTAGTTTATTTCCATTTCTCTTTGTAAGCATATTTCAGTATTTTACATTAATGAAATGAAGTATTATTTATGTTGCATCTCTACATTTATGGTTACATATGTAATTTGTTGTGTTCGTATTTAAATCTGGATCAGTGATAATAGAGAAGTCTTCTCTTTCTCCATTTTCTTTGCATGTCCCCAACGAGGGCGAGATATAAGGAGTTAGGATTGAACTAGTTGAACCTTTGCAAGGCCAGCCTTGCAAATCTCGATAGCCTCCCATGGCAGATGAAAAGGAAGACGAGGGGGAAGGTGATCCTATCAAAATCTTGCTCAAAGAAACCCTTGAGCAATGAAGGAACACGATAATGGACAACTTTTCGTAGATCCTTCAATGGCTACCCAAGGACAACGCATCTAATAGCTACTCTGGAAACACCACACCATTTAAGATAAAAGTTAACTTTGAAATCCCCATATTCGAGGGATAGATAGATGCAAATGTCGTAGATAAATTGTTAAATATGCTAGAAGGGTATTTTTTTGTTCATGATTTTTCCAGTCAGGAAAAAATTATTTTCACTCTTCTCAAAGTTGCCTCCCACGACAAGGGCTACTGGGAAACCTATTGTGAGTAGAAGGATGAAAGTATAGCCTCATTGTTTTCAGCTGAACCCACTTGGAAAGGAACAATACTACCCTGTCAGGAGCTATGAGGATAAATACATAAGCTGGACCATGTTGCGGTAGGGAAGGGACCAAGATGTGTGAGAGTTTACCAACGTTTTTCACACCCTACACATGAAGTTTGGCATCAAGTATTCTAGGAAACATTTGGTACTTAAGTGTCGCAGCTGACTACATAGATACATCGAGGAAAACATGGAGTTCTTGGACATCTCCTTGCTTAGAATGGCATACCGATACACTATCAATATCGAGCAGAAGTTTAAAAAGATGAAGCAAGACTTTAGATCTGTGAATCCGAAGAACAAAGGACAAAGCCAAGGTGGGGTGACTGAAGACAACCCAACAAAGCCACAAGTAAAGAAAAACACCACGAAGTCAAAGAAGGATGCGGGAAAGTGGTGTGAGTTCAACAAGATCCCCACTCACAACACAAGTGAGTGAAGATCCAAGCAGTCATTGGTGGCCAAGTTGAAGGCTTCACAATCAGATGCATGTTCCGATTATGAGTCAGAACCCGACAAGAGGAATGGCAAAGGGAAGCAGATAATTGATGCAAATCCCGCTACCACTATTGCCACTGTGAAGGTCTAGAAGAATGAGCCCGAAGATCCAGAGTAGGGGGAGCGTCTGTTCCACTCATAGATGTGGGTGAAGGGTTTTCTGCTGCAATTCATTATTGACAGTGGGAGCCAAAAGAACCTCATTTCAGCCGAAGTCATGCAGTAGCTGGGCCTATTGACTATAACACACCCACAATAGTGCAACATCAGGTGGCTTCACCAAGGACGAGATCTTCGAGTCCGCCAGCAGTGTCACCTTCCCTATAGCATCAAGCCCTTTACAGATGAGGTATTGTGTGATGTTGCACCTCTTGATGTTTAAGATGTGTTATTATGCCAAGCATACTTTTGGAAGCGACATGCTGTGTATGCATCAAGGCCTCTCATTGTTATTATTTCTTTGGGTAATTCATTATACAGAATACCGGAGGTAGCCCCACCTATCGCCCCCTCTTTGATCTGTTCTGAGAAATGTAGTAAGATCGTCTCCCAGACTAGGAAATTCATTTTCTTTCTAGTTCGCTCTCAAAGTAATGAGAATATGAAAGCCACTTCCATGGCCCCCTAGAAGGGTTCCTCCATGCAGCAGAAGCAGGGGGATACAGTCATGAAAGAACACAGGGGCATCTTCTCTTCACCCATAGGGGTACCGTTGCACTCTCAGGTTAAGCATTCATTCAATATGACTCCTAGAGAACCTCTACCCAACGGGTCGATATATCATTGCTCTAGTATGGAAAATGCCAAGTACAGGTAGTGAAATTATTAACATTAGGTACCACACAAGTTTCACGTGGAGAACAAATTTTGGTTGCATTTGTAGAAGGAACACCTTACCTGAGCCCATCTTAAGCTCAAACCACTCCGATATGGTCCTTACACCATTACCAAGTCTGTGGGAAAACGTTATTTGGAGCAAATCACTCCACATTCCTTGGATTTCCAAGACTGTTCAATGTGGATCACTCTCAACGATGCTTCCCACCATTACTGGACACATTAGAGATTGCAGAACAACTCACTAGGGACCAAGTTCAGTAGAAGTTTCCTCATATCATGAAGGAACTCAACACCATGGGGATCGTTGCTTCCTAAGGGGGGAGTAATGATCCAAGTGGATTTTGGTGGCCACCAACCTATCCCACGTTCACCTCCACAGCTCTCTCTTTCAGTTTTTCATTTTCCATAATTGTAGCACAATTTATCATTTTTGGCAGTTTTTTCAAGGCCTCAATTTCTGGAGCTATTTTGAGGCCTTAAACAATGTTTTTTCAGAAAACGAGCACTAGGATGGGGCATTGACTGATTTTGGTCACTGAAAAGTTATAGTCCTCAGATAGTTCTTTCTAACGAGTTATTGCACCCGTCAAACAGAGATTGTATGCCAAAGTTACGACCCCGGGAAGATGATGTACCAATTTACCCAAACGAGGCCCATAGTTTGGCGCTTCATCTCCTAGGGTTAGGTTTTTGGATGTTTAGGGTTTTCGATTTCTTGTCAATAATAAATAGGACTTCGAGCCTCATTGTAGCATAGTTCAGAGGCATGTAGCTTCCACATCTATTCTTAGATATAAGTTACCAATGCTCGAGCTAGTTTATTTCCATTTATGTTTATAATCATATCTCAGTATTTTACGTTAATGAAATGAAGTATTATTTATGTTGCGTCTATGTATTTATGGTTATATCTATAATTTGTTGCATTCTTGTTTAAATCTGGATTAGTGGTATCAGAGTGGTCTTCTCTTTCTTTGTTTTTATTTGCATGTCCCTAACTAGGTAAGGATATAAGGAGTTAGGACTTGAATTGGTCGAAACTTTGCAAGACCAGCCTCCCATGGCAGATGAAATGAGAGACGAGGGGGCAGGATATCCTATCAAAATCTTGTCCGAAGAAGCCATTGAGTGACAAAGGAATGCGATGATGGACAACTTTGCCCAGATCCTTCAGCGGCTACCTAGGGGAAACGCATCTAATATCTAGTCTAGAAATGCCACATCCTTTAAGGTACAGGATAACTTTGAAATCCCCATATTCGAGGGTCACATAGATGCAGATGCCATAGATAAATGGTTAAATCTACTAGAAGGGTATTTTTTTGTTCATGATTTCTCTAGCTAGGAAAAGATTATTTTTGCTATTCTCAAATCCACCCCCATGTCAATGACTAGTGGGAAACCTACTATGAGCAGAAGGATGAAATTATGGCCTCGCTATCTTTAGTTGAACCCACTTGTAATTCATTCTGGGATGCCATCAAGGAGCAGTACTACCCTATCGGGAGCTATGAGGATAAATACATAAAGTGGACCACACCGCGATAGGTAAGGGACTAGGATGTGCTGGAGTTTACCAATGTTTTTCACACCGAGCGAACGAAGTTAGGCAAAAAGGATTCTGAGAAACATTTGGTACTCAGGTACCATGACTGCCTACAAAGATACATCCAAGATGAGATGGAGTTCTTGGACATCTCCTCACTTGGCATGACATATCGATATGCCTTCAAGATCGAGTAGAAGTTTAAACAAAAGAAGTGAGAGTTTGAATCTACAAATCGAAAGAACAAAGGACAAAGACAAGGTGGGGTAACCCAAGACAAACCAAGAAAGCTGCAAGAAAAGAATAACACCATAAAGTTAAAGAAGGACATAGGAAAGTGATGTGAGTTCCACAAGAGCCCCACTCACAGCATAAGTGAATGTCAATCCAAGCTTTCGCTAGTGGGCGAGTTGAATTCTTTAGAATCAGATGCATGTTCCAACCCTTAGTTAGAACCTGACAAGAGGATTGACAAAGGGAAGAAAATCATTGATGCAGAGCCCCACACCACTGTTTCCATGGATAAGATCCAAAAGGATAAGCCCAGAGATCTAGAAGAGGGGGAGCGTATTTTCCACTCACACATGTGGGCGAAGGGTTCGCCGCTGCAATTCATTTTTGACAGTGGGAGCCTGTTGAGGCCTCGAAAATCGCTGCCACAACATTGGGGGATATCCACCCGGTCCGGACCTTGGTACAGCTCCTTTTCCATTTGGAATGGTGGCTCCGACTGGAGATAACGGGACCAGTTTCCCGATAATGAAATAAAAGGGATGGATGGGTGATGAATAGATTGCTTAAGTGATATGCGACTAGCTTATTCTATTGACGAAAATAGGGAAACTAATACTAATCCCGGTAACAACTTATTCATTTGGAATGCAGCGTTAAATAATCTTTATCTATCTAGTAGGCATATAGATGACTCTGTAAAATAAATAAGAGATGTTCAATCATTCAAAGATTGCTTCATGTGAATAGTCACAATGAAGCGATAAATACAAAATACTGCATTCACTGTTTATATCATCGATACATATATACGATTGAAAGGGAAGCATGCGATAAACAACCAATAGTGGAATGCATAAGGAATGCTGTGAAAAACACACACATATATATAAGCGATAATAGCAAGAGCGACTTAAACAACAATTCATATAACGAAAATGAATACAGACGCAGATAATAGTACCATGTGAGCTGCAGATCAATCCGAAATATCAATCGCTATTCAAAATTCCTTCTTCAACACAGAA
>APFE031567165.1:185147-244499 GCA_000404065.3 Pinus taeda | reverse complement strand
AGAGCGACTTAAACAAAAATTCATATAACGAAAATGAATACAGACGCAGATAATAGTACCATGTGAGCTGTAGATTAATCCGAAATATCAATCGCTATTAAAAATTCCTTCTTCAACACAGAAATGCTTTCAAACAATGACAATAGTGCACATTTGCATAAAAGCCTTTCTCATCAAATTCAGAATAATTGGTCAAATTTCATGAAAGAATATCCCTGAAGTACAATAGTGCAACTTCAGGGTTTAAGTCATATACAAAACTTTTACGACAATTTCTAAATGCATGAAAGGGTCTATAAATACTACTAAGCTAAAAAGATCTATGAAACAAAATCCTACTAAATTGGTATCAGTAAATGCGGTCTATCTCTCAGGGGCGATCTGGCAGTCGGCGAAGTGATTCATGCCTCACGTTGTTTGCCCTTAAACCTTAGCTGGCTTATCGCAAGCATTGGTTCTACTTCTGGCGGTTTTTTGAGGCGCAAACTGAATTGGGCGGTGAAGGTGGCATCCTGAATGTCGGGTATAATATACCCTACAACATCGGTTAGGCACTTCAAGGCGGCTCTTTGGCTGTATGGTTTCATTAAGAAGAACCAATAAGCATCCGACATCAGACTGTTGATTCCAGCAATCAATCTTGCGTTTTTCTCCAGCTCCGGATAGCATGAGTGCTCCAATATATTTGCTGCTGTTAATTGACCTGGAGTGCATTGGGAAATTATGTTAGATAAATACAGTGTATTATTTACTAATTCAACCAAAATTTCCACTGATAGTCTTGCATCTGGAAATTGCTCTTTCTGCTTTCATTAGTTGCGATTGCCATTCTGTGAATAATATCTCTTTGTACGATTCCAGAATTCTTGGTAGATTAGCTGCCCGGCCCACATCGGAATCCTGCCATTCTATAAAGTTTGTCAGTGTTTCTTCGGCCTGATCCAAATCGGTCCTTGCTTTTTCTACCTTTTCGTTTATAGATGCTACCAATTCGCACAATGGTTCTGCTCGTATAATCTGTTGACATAATAGCTTAACCTGATTAATCAATCCCTTATTTAACTAGAGCAATTCTGCTTTGAACTCATATATCTGAGGGAGCTTTTTCATTTGCTCAATTTGAGTGGTCAATTGAGCGATTTGCTCATCTTTCGCTTTCATTGTTCCCTCAGTTGATATTCTTAACTGCTCCAGTGCCGCCGATAGCTCCTTTTGCCTTTGTATTGCACCTTCATCAATTCTCTGCTTTTGCTCTTGTAATTGCTTGGTCAGCTGATTATTATTCTGCTACTGCACCAGCAATTCTTTCTCTGCCTGCTCTGCCCTCTATTGAACTTCTGATAGTCTCGCCTGTAGTGAAGAGATGTCTTGGTCCTTGGTCTTTAATAAACTGCTTACCTCTGATGCTTTATCAATGGTTGCTGCTGAATATGCTCCAGCGAATTGCGATCGCTTGGTTAAGTCATCAGAGGGGTCACATTCTTCTTTCCATACAACATTGCCCGTTACTGTCAATTCAGGGAATGGGGAAGGTTGATTAGTTCTTCTCCTTTTCGTCTGTCGCTTTACAACAACTTTATGCTTGGGGCTATAAAATACATCTAAAGGGGGGATCTCTTCAATTTGCAAAACGATCTCTCCCGTTGGATCTTTAGGAATTATCTCTGGTTCTTTTGTTTTGGGTAGGCCACTAGTTTCACCCGAAACCAGTTTCGATGTCGCTTCCTGTGTATCACCTTCTTTAGAAACCTCATCATCTTTCGAGCACTCTAGGTTATCAATAATTGTACTGAATTTCTTCCATTACTGGAGAAAATTCGGATCCACTAATGTATCATTGTTATTCTTAGAGCTGCTCTCTTCTTGGGTCTTTGCTTGGGTTTCTTCTTGTCGCTGCACATTTTCCTGGGTCACCTCTTGCCTCTGGCTGTGCGCTTCTTCCTGCTATTTTGATGTAGTAGGAGGTGGTGTATTATCTCGTTGCTCAGACTCGCTTGACCTAGTTGTTGTCGGAACAGTCACTAATAGGTCTAGAGGCAGAGTTTGCAACCTCTGTTCTCTAATTCTGTTAAATTCAACTAGCCCTTCATCATTATAAACATTTCTGGCAAGTGACTTGACTTGATACAGTGATTCGGCTGACGCGAACAAATCTTTGAATTTGTCTTCTTTGTGCTCAACCTTGGCCAATTTGGCCTGGTTGAGCGCATTGTAAGCGATCTTCCTTGGATCAAATTGCCTTCTTGGAAGAGTAGCCAGAGTGAGCAAATTCATTTTCCCAGCTTCCTTCTCTGCATGCTTGATGTCATGCAGGGTATACACTCTAATTCGTAATGGAAAAGAAGGGCAAACATGTTTTTTAGCTCTTTTGAGGGTCTGGGTAACCCCTTCAGCACTGATTTGATAAACTACCTCCCTGGCAAGTAGCTTATCGGGGATGTAAAGTGGTAGAACATGTGGCCTAGCCTGACTGCCAAAAACTCTGATGTAGGTGAATTTATCCTCCCCAAACCAACTTGCTACTGCAATCAAATCTACCCTTGCTTGCTCAGAAATTTTTGGGGCAGGCTTATTAAAAATGGAATAATGAATTGGCAACATAAAACCGTTGCAGATTTGGTGCAGGTGGTGCTTATAACCAGTCTTCCATAGTTTTCGATAATATATGTGAATGGGTGTGGGGTCTTGCGACGTCCACCTCCATCCCAGCACAGGAAACTCAGAATTAAAACACAACACATCCATAACATAGGCACTATAATAAAATGGCGGAATAACCCTCTCTGTGACACGATAGTCAGACCTGAAATCAAGAATGGCTTTGGCTAACTTGTCGAATAATATAACCGCCCAATCCATAATTTCGCCACTACATGCTGCCTCCATTAGGGGACCATTTCTATGGTAAAATTGGCAAAGTCATGCAATCCCCATAGCCTACACATCATAATTCCAGCATAACAGTAAGGAGAACACAGGGAGTCAACTGAGTACTTACCTGAGGTTTCATGCTTGTGTTTTACTGGATTCTGTCTCCAGCCTCGAACTGGTTCAGACTCGGTCTCGTTCTCTGCTCGAAATTTCTCCAAAAATGTAGCATTATATTTCTTCTCTTCTTGCGGCAGGTGATACATTGGCCTTAGGTCTTCGGCTCGAAACGAACCAAAAATCCTCCCGTCCACAGCTTCAAACAGTCTATTGATAATTGGGAGCTCTTGGATTGCCCACCTTACCACATCCACGTAAGGAAGAATCTGCTCTCGAGCCGCTATTCTGTGTAGAAAGGAGTCGGCCAAGTCTTTTAAATTAGCATCAGATTTGCTTGTATTGTCACATAAAATTTCTACTTCGGTCACCTTTGGCCCTTCTGCTTCAATCAGATTATAAGTCCCTTGCCAAGTGGTCCTGGTGAGTCCTAAGCATGCTGTATCTGATATAAGCCCTTTATTCTTTCCAGTTGGATCAGCGACAGCTAGCCCTGCGGCTGGTGGAGCAGTAGGCATTGTAGTCTTCTTGGATTTCTTTCCCATTCCACTTTCTTCTGTTTCTATGGAAGAATTCTGCGTAGAGTCAAAGATAAGCGCAACACATGCAACAATAACGTGAATTGAACAGAATGAAATATATATACCTAGGTGCATTCATAGCGATCAATCGACTTAAGGCGGCCTTAGGATCAAATCCGTGGATAGATCTCAAGCCTGTTATTCTCATTAAATGGTCATTACGGCCTGTCAATCTCATTAATTCCAGTTGCTTCGATTAATGGTTGAATGATTTATTTGAAGCATGCTTTGGGTGATTTGGCAGTTTGAACGCGGATGAGCGGCTTTCCAAAGGATATGGCCTTAATTACGAATAAATCATATTAAACCGCCTTTATGACTGTTACTTTGAAAACTGTGCTATTTTACCCTTTACGCAATCGGGCATCGGGGAAATTTTAAGTTATTGCATTTGGAATCCCCAATCACCGATAGTGATATTGCATCACATCGGGCATAGCTGGTAGGGCCGCTTAGGATGAGGGCATGGTTAGTCGCCGATCGCCGATAGCGATATCGCATCACATCGGGTGAAGGGGAGCTTCTTTGCATTTAAGTATGATTGCCGATTGGCAATTGGCGATTGCCGATATCGCATCGCATCGGAGCAAGGATTGTTACTCATGTTATTTTATGCTTTGCCGATATCTGATTGTGATTTCGCATCGGCGGAAACCAAGAGGTCCCTTAAGTTGAGCTTTCTTTGTCATTGCGATATGCGATCTTGCGATCGCTTTATCGCAATGATAAAGGTAAATTGTTTTATGTTGGGGTTTATCGGTTGGTTTTATTAAAAAGGCTTTTTAATGATGTTCCCTTTTATTAAAGCGTTTTTTTTTGAAATAGAACTTTAAATTGATACCAATTTGCAACAAAAATTAGAAAAGGGACCCATTTCACATTATAGTTTTGGAATTTTAATGATGTGAAATGGGGGCTTGTTGTATGGCACAATAGAGCTAAAAGAACCTCATTTCAGTAGAGGTTGTGAAGCGGTTAGGCCTACTCACAATACCAGACCCACAACTGTACAGGATCATCTGGCTTCATGAAGGACAAGATCTCTTAGTCCACTAGCAGTGTCGTCTTCCCTATAGCATCAAGCACTTCATAGATGAGGTATTGTGTGATGTTGCACCTCTTCATGTTTGTGATGTGTTATTAGGCCAACCATACATGTGGAAGCGACATGTTGTGTATGCATAAAGGCCTCAAGCTATTATTATTTCATTGGGTAATTCATTATACACGATACCGAATGTAGCCCTAGCTACTACCACCTCCTTGATCTCTACTAAGAAATGCAGTAGGATCGTCTCTAAGACTAGGAAATTAATTTTTTTCTTGTTTGCTCTCAAATTAAGGGGAAGATCATAGCCATATCGATGGCCCTTGAGAAGGGTTCCTCCATTTAGTAGAAGTAGCGGGATACAGTCACGAAAGAACACAGGGAAATCTTCTCCTCACCCACAGGGGTACCATTTCACTATCAGTTCAAGCATTCTTTTGATCTTACTCCCGAAGCACCTCTACTCGATATATCACCACTCTATTATGGAAAATGAAAAGTACATGTAGCAGAATGATCAACATTAGGTACCACACAATGTTTAGGTGGACGACAAATTTTGGTTTCATTTATAGAAGGAATGCCTTACTAGAACCCATCGGAAGCTCATACCACTCAAATATGGTCCTTACACCATTACCAAGGTTGTGGGAAATAATTCTTTGGAGAAAAACATTCCCCCATTCATTTATTTTCACTGAGTGTTCAATGTGGAACATCCTTGACCATGCTTCCTACCATTACTGGAGACATCAGGGATTACAAAAAAACTCACCAGGGACCAAGTTTAGCAGAAGTTTACCCATTTCACGAAGGCACTCAATGCATGGGGACCATTGTTTCCTAAGTGGGGAGAAATGATCCAAGTCGATATTAGTGGCCACCCACCTGTCCTACTTGGACCTCCACAATTGTCTCTTTTAGTTTTTCAGTTTCCTTAATTGTAGCACAATTTACTATTTTTGGCAGTTTTTTTTAGTCCTAAATTTCCAAAGTCGTTTTGAGGCCCTAAACGACATCTTTCGGGAAAAATGGGACCAACATAAATAATCAAATGATGTTTCCCCCTCAAAAGTTGTAGTCCTCGGATAGATATTTCTAATGAGCTATTATGTGCATCAAACGGAGATCATATGCCAAAGTTACAACCCTGGGAAGTTGATGTACCAATTTACCCAAATGGGGCCCATAGTTTGGCGTTTGATCTCCTAGGGTTAGGTTTTTAGATTTTTTGGGTTTTCCATTATTTCTCAATAATAAATAGGCCTTTTAGCCTCATTGTAACATGGTTCATAGACATGTATTTTCCTGTTGGGAAACAAATCCCCCACATAACTGTTTTTGGACTCAAAGCTCCATTTTGGACAGAAGTATGGTAAAGGGTCTATGAAGTGCATGGAGTGTGAATTGTAATGGGTCAAGTCCAAGGGTAGTGCACCATAAAATATTATAGGTTAATCTAGAATGTGTCGGCCTGTCAATGGTCCACAGACCATGGAAATGTATAAATAAAGCAAGGCTCTAGGTTTAGAAGGCAATTCTAAATAGTAGCACGGATAGAAATCTAAAGTGTATGGGTTTGTAAAAGTGAAAGAGATCTGATTCTGTAAGTCTGAGTCATGGGTGGTAGTGTTTAGGGTAGGGTCTGCAGCTGTGTTCGCAGAGGCCTAGTAGAGTCTGCAGTTATGTGCGCGGACCCTGCAGTTGTGTGCGCAGAGTGGAATTGAGTTGTACTGAATGGAGGATTAATAAAGATAAGTATTTTGGAATTATTATGTATCTGATTGTAGCTCTGAATGTTTATGCTTATGTTAGGTTTTTGTAAGTATATTTAATATTTATGATTGTGCACACTCGGTTTAACTATTAAATGCTCGATTAAAGACCTTAAAGAATCAATTAGATCTAAAATAACTGTAATAATACTAAGGATCTAAGAAAACCCCATCACGGGTCTCCGCGAAGGCTAGACAACTGTGCAGAATAGCGTAAGTGTGTATGTTGGGTTGCGACCCCTCTAAACCTCATCAAGACCTCCCTAGGGTGCAAAAACCTAGTTCCAGCACCCTCCCATACTACCTCGAGTGAGACTTCAGTCCAAGCTATGCAGATTGTTGCTGAAAGGGTAGGTAGTGCAATATTTGTTTGGCTAAAAACTCTTTTGAACCTGGGTCAGGGCCCAATAAGCCAACAAATGGTTTTGTTGTCGGGACTAGGATTTTTCTAAGGGATTTCTGATGTCAGAACATTGGAACCCTATGAGAAAAGAGATTTACGAGTGGCTGGATCAGAAAATTCACAAGTTCGTTGTGTAGGAAAACAAAACCCCATAGATATTTTAGAAGAGGTGGCTAGATCACTACATATAGATAGAAATCCATGAGATCTTCTTCGCATCCTTCTCATTAGAACTGTATGAGTGGATCGCAAGGCTAGGAGACAGCACAGGGAGGTGTAAGCTTGATCAGCTGATAATGTGGAATCTAGAGTTAGTGCGAGGCTAATGGCATCTAAAGATAAGATTGCGCGGGCCATAGATCGTTGGATGGATTAGATACTAGGAGGGTTTATCACCAAATCTGTGATAGACACAATTGTTAGCTATAATGAAGCCTAAGGACATTTTTGCAAAGGACCACGAGGTAAGTACATCAAATCATTGAATACCTGGATTAAAATGTTTTAATGTGAAAAACGGGTTATGCAAATCCATTGATGTCTAGGGTAACGTGGAGTGGAAGAGGCTATCAAGGGATCGAGGGATTAGAGAACAGTCCACTGATTTCATTTTGCGGGAAAGCAAGGAGGAGCTTGCTGGGTTTTCTCCAAGAAGCACAGTCCGGTTGATAAAGCAGTGCATTCCACATTTACCGCCCCTATCCACACCATCACCTTCTTCACCTACATCCACCGCATCTCCACCTACCCCACGTCCACCAGCTCCGAGGGTGGGAATGGTGAGTGAAATCAAGTTGCCCGTGTTTAGAGGCATAGGAAACGAGGAACCAGACCAGTTCTGGTTTGTGGTAAAGGTAGTATGGGAATCCTAAGGCATTAAGGACGATAACATTAAAAAGGCTACTTTGGTGAGCACGGTGTAGGATATATATTGACATGGTATATTAAGCACTCTAGCGATCATCCAAATGCTGGAATTGTGGAGATCCAGGATGCCCTGAACAAAGAGTTTAGTCGACTAAAAGCAAAAACTTAGTCAATCATTAGATTCAAGGAAATTACGATGCTTCTAGGTGAGACTCCATGGGATCTCTATCCTTGCCTGATGAGTATGATCCGTGAAGCTAATATGATGCTTTCTGATGCGCAACACCATGCCTGGTTTATGGCATCCCTGACACTGCACCTAAGGACAACGTTGTCACAACAGAAGATCTCGACCTAGGCCAAAGCATTAGAGATAGCGATGAGGTTTCATGAAATGCGAATACAAGATCCTTGGTTGGGAGTCTTACAAATCCACACACAATTACAAAAGATATGCCTAGAGATGCAGCGTTTGAAGAAGGATAGGGCACCCCAGTCAGAGGCACGAGAAGAAGTGTGGTGTATAAAATGTAAGGGCTAAGGTCACGATAAGGATCATTGTACTATATTCGTGAACTATTTGGTAGGAGGAGGACCAATGTCATTGAGGCCAGAGGTGTAGGTAGTTCCAAGTGTGTCCACTACTCTCTCATGCGCGATTTTTTAGGTAGGGGGGAAGAACGTAATAGACAACTGTCACCTATTGCAGAAGTATACCCAGACTCTGCAACAACTGTATTGTAATTTTTGTAGATCAGTGGGTCACGATGAGCGAGCATGTCAAAGCTATGAACTAATGATGGATAGGACTCGAGCCTATCGAATGCAAATGGAAATGTGAGGCCCTGACCCCGCTGCAGCAGTAGCATGGGGTGACTTCCACAGGTGAGGTCGAGGATGAGGAGGGATGGGACCAGAACAAGGGCACAGACAGTTAATCTGCTACAACCGCAGAGGACCAAGGCACTACGTGCATGACTATATGAATCTTATCGGAATAAGTTGCCCATAATCCTATCAGTTTGATCATGAAGCAGGAGATTCTCTAAAGTTGATTGTACATATGTGTGAGTAGGGGGTACTACAGCCTGCTCCAACTCAAAACGTCCAAATGATGAGGTTGGAACCACATGAAGGAGAACCCAATGTGAACATGGTACTTAGAAGTGGTGCAAATATAGGGGAGGATAAGGAAAAGCAACTTGGGTACAATGTATGGGTCCACAACACCCCTACAAAGGCATCTGAACTTGACTCGGGACATGCAAAGGAGATGGATATGGAAGCTACACAGAGCTTCGTAGATGTCTCTACCTTAGGTAGTAAGAAGCAACTAGAACCGTGAATGGATCCATATATGCTTACTACCTTTTTAGAGACTTGCATGAAGCTATTACGAGACAATGAGGTAGTTCAAGGACTCCAAGATTTGATCACTAAGTGCATAGGACCAGGGGAACAACGCGTAGTCCGAAAGATGGGAAAGCATACTTTGCATACGAGAGGTGGGGGGGTGGAATGCAGTTGACAGTGAAAATTGGTGAATAAGAGATGGATAGGGTATTTCTTGGCCGAGGTTCAGATGCAAACGTGTTACCAAAATAGACTTGGGAGCGGATGGGGCGACCCATGTTATAGTGGTCCCCTATTCAATTGAGGATGGAAAATCAGTAGAATATCGTACCCATGGGAAGACTACAAAGGGTAACAGTGGATATTGATGGCACCAGTACAGAGATATATTTTGAGGTAATAGAGATTATGGATGGCAGTAACCCTTACCCCACATTATTAGGGACAGATTGGGCAATGGACATGAATGGAGTCACCAACTTGAAGAAACGAAAAATGATTTTTGAGAAAAATTTGCGATGCATAATTGTTCCGCTAGATCCAGCCGAAGGAACATGCTAAACTGAACCTTGGTGTGATGAGGAAAGTGATGATGAACTAGGCTGCATTTACTAGACAACAGTGCAAGACCAGGATCATTTGAATCTGATGGCAGATGGAAGAATTTCATGGGAACGCAACATTCCTGCACATTAGATTCAAATGAAGAGATAGAGCGATGGTAGAACCAATTGCATGAAGTTACAATGCTAAATTGTAAAATGATGATTAGATCAATGCGATGCATGACAGCTAAAGCAAGGACACTACCAACAGAGGACGGTGCCACAAATAGGGAAGGATTTGTAGGCCGCTGGGGAACTACATTTATGGAGCAGAAGCGGGACGGTGCAGAAGAAAGGGTGTTGTGTGCACTATCTACACAAGGGTGGAGAGCACCTGGTAAGATTAGGTGGAATAGGCATGACCATAAAAGGTGGCCACATGTATCGGTTAGATACCCTTAGTTTCGAATGTGGTTTGGGAAGCTAAGAAAAAGTGGTTTGGGCACCTACTTACGACGAGGGATGCAGCCGTATGCTACGCAACCACTATCCCAACTAAATCTACGCATATCAAGGGTTTGGTGGGCATATAGGACCATAAACAACATGAGGCATGTGAATATGACCCTATCCACTCTTAGAACAAATGAAACCAGGAAAGCGAAGAGAGTTTCCACGATCACCACCCTTGTAACTCGAACTAACCTGGGCAAAGGAATTAGGCGATAGCATGAAGCTATTTGGTGCAGTGGCTTGAGACTTCGCGAACTTGATGAAGAATGGGCAAGGCTAAGGAGGAAAGGCATGAGGCTACACAAGGAAATAAGCAAAATAAAAATTAGAGTCCACAAATGGGCCACAGGAATCTTAAAATAAGGGGACCAGACCTGGCCGACCCTTCTACGATACTTGAACGAATTGCGACCCTGCTATTATGATTCTGACTGCACCCTACTGAATGAGGAAGCACAAAACGCGACGCACTACTCCATTAAAAGTTACGTGAAGGGTTCCCGTAGTCCTAGCTAGCAAGGAAGTGGAAGCCTCGCACGGGGGGTGCGACCACCTGAATATCTGTAGGAGGCCCAATCTCAGTGCTTCAAGCCATTAAAAGAAGGGGCGGGACTATAAACAAGTTTGCAGGAAAGCTGCATGGAAAGGACATTCCAGGTAGGACCATTTTGTCGTCCGGATCGCGGTCGCGAATAAGGGGCTGTGCTACTGCATGGAGAGGCTGGGAGGTGACTGTTGACAATACTATTCATGTAGGCGGAAAGCCATTAAGACAAGCATTTTTAGTTAGATACGAAAATATCTACCACCAAGAAGATGTTAATGACTCAGAAGTGGAGGGAAGGGTTGAATTCAAATTCACACAGTCCTATAAAAACCCTAACTAGCTGCCGATGCATCTGTGTCTGAGTGAATGCAAGATAAAAATCATGTCTAGAACTAGAGCAAGGTTCACAGAAGAACCTTATTTGACCCAGGAAGAGCCGAAAAAGGAGGCTACTACCCCAAATATTCCAAATTCCCCATGTATGCTGCAATCTTGAGAAAAAAAACAAGCTATGAGGCCAGTCTGTGCATTACTGTGATTCAGTAAATTGTCAATGGCAGAAAAGGGTAAGACAATAACTACTAAACTCGAGGAGGATGAGGAAGATCTCCAAGATCTGATCACTCAGATTGAAGCCCAAGATGAGGAAGAGGAAAATGATCCCCAAGTACCTTTAGTGATAATTCTACCACCATATATCTCTTCATGGAAAGGAATGGCCAAGATTCCAAAGGACCTAGAGGCTACAAAGAGTACGCTCCAGACCCTGCTTCTTCCCAATGAAATAAGGTTTGAAGGTTTGCAGCTAGGTTGGATACCGAATATCAAGTTCAAAGATTGGGATCTCGTGGATAGTGAGAAGTTCCCTAGTTGGCCAAGGAGAAATTATTGCAGCATAAGTGGTTATGGGGTGTGGAGAAAGCGGCATTACTCAATCTAAGGTGGACAACCCACTATCACCGTGTGGCCATCATAATTTTTGTTATCTGAGAGTTAGTATTTCTTATATATGATGGGTATCTCTAGATGGAGGAACTGATTCCCATCATGGCTGATCTCATAAACTAAATCTCCCAGCTGCCTACTAAAGGAAACAATCCTACATACATCACTGGACTGAGTAGCGACAACCGCCTTGCCAAAGCCATGAATGTTAAACACAAGCTGGAAAAGTAGAAGCGAGGGTGTATAATAGCAAGCATCAAAGACAGAGGGTTGTGCCTCACCACCCAGTTGTTGGCTGGTAAGCTCATGAGGAAATGCCAGTAGATTAGGTGATATCCGCTGTCATTGCACTCGCAGAACAATGCGCAGAGGGAGTTCAGTTCAACTGGGCATAGTTTCTTTATGATGAATTTCTGAAGAATTGATGAGAAGCCCAGGAGCAAGGTAAGACTTTCCATTACGCATGGTTTCTGCTAACAATCTTACTGGTTGTAAGAGAGCTGCTGAAAGGCAGCCAGTTTCCCGACATTGAGGAAGACCTACCTAAAGCCATAGAGTATAATTTGCTCTGGGCCAAAAAATATGACACGAGGATTCGTGAGATGAAGGTGTTTTGGATATTCATGGAGGCAAGTATATGGACACGGATCAACCATAGGTTGCAGTTATCCCCGACAGTATACAACCAGTTGAAGTATGATCGAGTTTAAGGCAGACATGCATAATTTTTATATTCAGGCGCGAAAGGATCCTACTCGAGCATGGGTAAAGATTCCATTCATTCCAACAGACAATGCAATATTTGAGGCAATGGCGGCATCACCTCCAGAATGGCATGCTATAGACTTGGTTGAGCTAGAAAATATTGCAGCTCAATAGTGGAAGAAATAACTCAAGCTGTGAATTACATAGTTGGCAGATGGAATGTGCCATGGAAATGAAACACCCACATAGCGGGAGGCGACTGAGGCAATAGCAAAAAATATCACGATGGTTGCTAAAGAGATTGTGGAGGAAATATCCTTGGAGCAGGACATACAGGGGGAAGTGGAGGCATAGGAACGCGTGAACTTGACCATAGCATCGACTCAACTTAAGGGACTACATATCTAGGAGAAACCACCAGCATGCAAAAAGATGAAGACAACAAGGACATTGGAGGGAGATCTTCTTGCCAATAGGGAACCAATGCGGGAAATCACTAAGAGTGCTCTAGAAGAATTGATGAAAGAGAAAACAACCATGTTGGGGGCACTCAAAGCGTAGCTCCAAATATTACAAATGCATCCCCCAGGAGGAATGAAACTGAACCTAGTAGACGATACATCCGTAGCAGAGCAGATGGTGCACGCCCACTCAACGAACACCTTAGGATTATCAGCAGGCATTGTCATAGCAGAAGCTGAAGGTAACATGAGAAGTTGGGGGTTTAATTTGTCCACCTTTTGAACAGAAACCCTATACGAGCTACAGGATGGGGTAACCACTAAGATCCATGCTAGGGAAAGTTGCACCCTCCAGATCTTGATGGAGCAAAAGCGAAATCTAGACTAAGTCTGTCTCCAACGCAATGACTTGGTCACATGCAACAAAGAATTGGAAAAGGCCATGGCAGAGGTTTGTAGTAGTCTACCAACGCTGGTTGTGCCAGAAGGACTGCCAGTAGCCAAAAAGATTCATCATATAGTCGTAGGAATCTGTAAGGCTCAGGGGGAGGATGCTAAATTTCAGTGGGAATTGAACTTGTAGATCGTGGAGCAAAGACTAAAAGTGCTGCCCCCTACACCACCGAAAGTCAATTTGCAGCGTCACTGCACCCTTCACGATGGATTGGTAGTAATGGAGTGCGCTATACAGGATTGCACATGACTGTTGGATCAGTCCCTCCTTACACTGACATCTCTACAGGAAGACCCAACGTTGTAGGAGGTAGAAACAGAAGCACGGGAGTTGCAATAGGCCTCTGACAATGTCTAAAGGACTGCTTGCCATTACTTAGTGATTGGAAAAGATGAGGTAGGCCTAGGCACTCAAGGTACAAGTCAATGCTGCTGGCCAGAAGGAAGAAGTCCTTAAAGAATGCATCGAGCCATGTCTTGATGAGGAATTCGTAGTCACTGCAAACATTGAAGGAAGGCTAGCCCACATGTAGGTAGGATACAAACTCAGAGAAGCAAGTGAAGATGCTAATGACATGTTAGAGGCTCACATGCAACAAGTATAACAGAGGGTAGAAGAATATGTTTCAAGATTAAGCAAAGCAGAGAAGTTGTTGAATACCCTCCATGCAAAGATCACCACACTAGCCGAGTGACTCGAGATGAGTCATGATGATTGTGTTGGGGGCTTGTTAGGTAGCAGATCCCCCACATAATGGTTTTTGGGCTCAAAGCCCACATTTTGGGCAAAAGAATGGTAAAGGGTCCACAAAGTGCATGGAGAGCGAATTGTAATGGGTCAAGTCCAAGGGTAGTCCGCCCTAAAATATTATAGGTTAATCTAGAATGTGTTGGCCTATATAGAGCAATGTTCTCGGTTCAGAAGGAAGTTCTAAATAGTAGTGGGGATAGAAATCTAAAGTGTATGTGTTTGTAAAAGCAAAAGAGTTATGAGTTTGTATGTCCGAGTCATAGGTGGTAGTGGTTAGGGTAGGCTCTGTAACTGTGTGTGCAGAGGACTGGTGGAGTCCATACCTATGTGCGTATGGTGGAATTGGGTTGTACTGAATGGAAGATTAATACATATAAGTATTTTGAAATTATTATGTATCTAATCGCAACTCTGAATGTTTATGCTTATGTTAGGGTTTTGTAAGTATATTTAAGATTTATGATTGCATGCACTAGGGTTAACTGTTAAATGCTCAATTAAAGACCTTAAAGAACAAATCAGATCTATAATAATTGCAATAATACTAAGGATCTAAGAAAACCCCATCGTAGATCTTCGCAAAGGCCAGACAACTATGTGGAATAGTGTAAGTGTGTATATCGGGTTGCAACCCCTCCAGACCTCATCAAGACATCCCTAGGGTGTGGAAACTTGGTTCCAGTAACCTCCCATACTACCTTGGGTGGGACTTCAGTCCGTGCTACGTGGATTGTTGCCGAAAGGGCCAGTAGTGCAGGACTTGTTTGGCTAAAAACTCTTCTGAACCTAGGTCAGGGCCTAATAAGCCAACACCGCGATATCTCTTCTTAGATATAAGCTACCATCACCCGAGCTAGGTTATTTCCATTTCTATTTGTAAGCATATTTCAATATTTTACATTAATGAAATGAAGTTTTACTTCTGCTGCATCTCTGTGTTTACTGTTATATCTGTAATTTGTTGCAGTCATGTTTAAATTTGTATTAGTTCTATAAGAGCGGTCTGATCCTTCTTTGTTTTTCTTTGCATGTCCCCAGCGAGGTTGGATATGAGTTAGTGCTTGAACTAGTCGAACCTTTGCAAGACCAGCTTTTCAAATCTTGATGGCCTCCCATGGCAAATGAAAAGAAAGACAAGGGTGTAGGAGATCCTATCAATATATTTCTTGAAGAAGCCCTTGAGTGAAATAGAAACACAATGATGGACAATTTTTCCTAGATACTTCAGTGGATACCTAGGGGTGACGCATCTAATAAGTACTCTGGAAATGCCACACCCTTTAAGGTACAAGTTAACTTTGAAATCCCAATATTCAATAGTCAGATAGATGCAAATGCCATAGAAAAATGGTTAAATCTGCTAGAAAGGTATTTTTCTGTTCATGATTCTTCCAGTCAGGAAAATATTATTTTCGCTCTTCTCAAAGTCACCCCCCATGTCAAGGACTGCTGAGAAACCTACTATGAGCAAAAGGATGAAAGTATTGCCTCACCCTTTTCAGATGAACCCACTTGGAAAACATTCTGAGATGTCATCAAAGAGTAGTACTACCCTATCGGGAGCCATGAGGATAAATATATAAAGTGGGCCACGCTGCGGCAGGGAAGGGACCAAGATGTGTCAATGTTTACCAATGTTTTTCACACCCTTCTCATGAATTTGGGCATGAAGGATTCTTGGAAACAATTGGTACTCAATTATTACAGTTACCTACATAGATAAATCCAAGACGAGATGGAGTTCCAGGACATCTCCTCGTCTGGCATGGCATACTGATGCGCTGTCAAGGTCGAGCAAAAGTTTAAACAGAAGAAGCGAGTCTTTGGACCTACAAATCCCAAGAACAAAGGAAAAAGACAAGGCAGGGTGACCCATGACAACCCATGGAAGCTGTAAGAAAAGGACAACACCACGAAGTCCAAAAAGGACACAGGAAAGTGGTGTGAGTTCGAGAAGAGCCCCACTCACAACATAAGTGAGTGTTGAGCCAAGTAGTCACTAGTTGCTGAGCTGAAGGCTTTAGAATCAGATGCATGTTCCAACCTTGAGTCAGAACCTGAAAAAGGGAATGACAAAGGGAAGTAAATCATTGATGTAGAGCCCAACACCACTATTTCCATTGCTAAGATCCAGAAGAATGATCCTGAAGATCCAGCGGAGGGGGAATGTCTTTTCCACTCACATATATGGTTGAAGGGTTTGTCATTGCAATTCATTGTTGATAGTGGGAGACAAAAGAACCTCATTTCAGCAGAGGTCATGTAGTGGATAGGCCTATTGACCATAGCACACCCACAACTATACAAAATCAGGTGACTTCACCAAGGATGAGATCTTCGAGTCTGCTAGGAGTGTTGACTTCCCTATAGCATCAAGTCCTTCACAAATGAGGTATCGTGTGATGTTGCACCTCTCAATGTTTTTGATGTCTTATTAGGCCAACCATAGTTGTGGAAGCGACATGTTGTGTATGATTCAAGACCTTGCTTAGTTATTATTTCTTTGGGCAATTCATTATACAGGATACCATAGATAGCCCCACCTACTACCACCTCTTTGATCTTTGCTAAAAAATGCAGTAATATCGTCTCCCAAAATAGGAAATTCATTTTCTTTCCCATTCGCTCTCAAAGTAAAGGGAAGATCTGAGCCACATCCATGGCCCCCGAGAAGGGTTCCTGTACGCAGCAGAAGAAGGGGGATATAGTCATGAAATAACACAGGGACATCTTCTCCTCACCCACAGGGGTACCATTGCACTATCAGTTCAAGCATTCATTCGATCTGACTCTCGGAGTACCTCTCCCCAACGGGTTGAAATATCACTGTTCTAGTATGGAAAATGCCAAGTACAGGCAGTGAAATGGTCAACATTAGGTACCACACATGTTTAAAGTGGACAAAAAATATTTATCCGCATTTCCAAAAAGAACGCCTTACCAAAGCCCATTGGAAGCTTAGACCACTCCGATATGGTCCTTATACCATTACGAAGGTTATGGGAAATAATGCTTTAGAGCACAACATTTCCCCATTCATTAGCTTGCCCCAAGTGTTCAATGTGGATCACCCTTTACCATGCTTCCTACCATTACTGGACACATCAGAGATTGCAAAACAACTCACTAGGGACCACGTTCAACATAAGTTTCCCTATCTCATGGAGGTACTGAACCCAATGGGGACCATTGCTTCCTAAGAAGAGAGCAATGATCCAGGTGGATGTTGGTGGCCACCTGGCTATCCGACTTGGACCTCTACAACTATCTCTTTTAGTTTTTCATTTCCTTAATTCTAGCACAATTTACTATTTTTGGCAGTTTTTTGGGGTCCTGGACTTCCAGAGCTATTGTGAAGCCCTAAACAATTTTTTTTGGGAAAATTGGTAACATCATTGGTTATATATTGATGTGGATCAGTCAAAAGTTTTAGTCCTCGGATAAATCTTTCTAAGGAGGTATTGTGTGCATCAAACGGAGATTGTATGCCAATGTTATGACTCTGGGAAGTTGATGTACCAATTTACCCAAACGGGGCCCATGGGTAGGCACTTCATCTCCTAGGTTTAGGTTTTTGGATGTTTAGGATTTTCCATTGTTTCTTAACAATAAATAGGCCTTAGAGACTTATTGTAACATAGTTCAGAGGCATGTAGCTGCCACATCTCTTCTTAGAGATAATCTACCATCGTCCGAGCTAGTTTATTTCCATTTATGTTTGCAAGCATATTTCATTATTTTACATTAATGAAATGAAGTATTATTTCTACTGCATTTCTATATTTATGGTTATATCTGTAATTTTTTGCGTTCATGTTTAAATCTGGATCACGTAGTGTGCTAGGTAGTTCCATGGTGTGTTAGCATGTGCCAAATAGTATCAAGGCGTGCCAAGACATGCGAGGTGCCAACGAATGCTAGGATGTGTAGGGTGTTAGGGTATGTCAATATGTGTCAAGGCAAGAAAAGGAATAACCAAGCCAAAATGGAAGGAGATGAACAAATAAGAGGGTCAGTAAGTTAAGAATTTAGTAAGTTAAGAATTTATCTTTTTCAAAAGGGGCATTCCAGGCACACTAATAATAGGTTCTAGTACATGCCAAGTGCTAATGTATGTCAATGCATGCCAATATGTTCTAGGACATGATAGGGACTACAGGGAATTCTAACACATGCTAGGAGAGTGCTATGATATGCTAGGGAATTCCAACATGTGCTTGGGCATCCTAGTCATGACAAGATGTTCTAGGTACAAATATGTTCCAAGACATGCAAGGTGCCAAGGAATGTTAGTGTGTGCCAAAGCATGTTAAGATTTTCTAGGAGTGTTGAGGAGTGTTATGTCTCTCTCATTAATAGAATTGACATAGCCTTATTATATAATTAATAAAATAGTTACTACATACACTAATGGAACTTTATCTAAAGGGAATTTCTAGATAATAATCCTAATAGAGATGAATCATGTGTTGACTCATAAGAAAACTATATTCTCATTACTTGAGGGAAATGATACACATTAATTACTTCTTAACAATTGACAAACTGTAACCACTATGGCGTTGGACACATAATGAAATAGACTCCAAAACAATGGTATTAAATTGTTATGTTTTGACAAGAAATATAGTAACATGCACATATCATCATCAAAAACACATTGGAATGATCAATGGTGACGAGCATTTCTTGACTGTCACCAAAATTAATGAAAAAGAGAATTGGTGAGGGTCAATAAAATATCGAAACTATAAGTGTCACCAAAGAGAGAATTAGTGATAGAACTTTAAGGACCCTCACCAAAACTGTCATTGAAAATGGCTTCGGTGACAAACCTTACAGTAACATCACTATATACACTTACAACAATGCTTTTTTAAGGGCCGTCAACATATGTGAAATTGGTGATGGAACATAAAGGTCTGTCACAAGTATGAGCCTCACCAATGACCTTTTTTGTTGTAGTGAGAGTCTCTTGAAGTGTAGACTTTAATTCAGAGATTGGAAGGAATTTCAATTTCTGGGGAAAAAGTTGCTTAGACCGATTTATATGAAGGAATTGTTACTTCATATCTTTAATCTTGTAGAGTTTGAGCTAGATATCAAAGTGAGAAACATGGAATCAATCCTTTTGAAATTCTATTATGCACTAATCAAAAAAATAAAAATACTCCAGATACTCAATCTTCAGCTAGTAGGATGACATCATATTCCTCACCTCATACTACCTCTGTTGATATCGCTTCTTCTCATTCTCCTTTACCTTCTTCTTAGCATCCTTTATCAATTCCTTCCATTCACATTCTTTTTTCATAATCAACTAGTGTTAGTTTAATCACTAGTGTTGCAGGGGAAACCTCTTCAGCTGTCCAGTCTACCACACGTTATACATCAACTGCAACTCCTTATGTTCCTAATACTTTAAGAATGGAAAATAGACCAAGGAATAACCAAGGGGTAGTTGCAGTGACACCACCACTACATCTTGTTTCTAAACATCCAAAAATATAGTTAACCAAATATAATCCATATGATTGTTTACTTGTAGAGGAAAAACTTCATAATTTTATGTTGGAAATCCATCTCAGTGGGGTTTCAGAAGAATATGTAGTTTGCAGACTTTTACTTTACATATTTGAAGGATCTGCAGGGTCTTGGTATTTCTCCTTACCAGATGTATCAATCTCAGGTTATGATAACTTTGAAGAACAATTTTATTGAAATTTGGGGATGATCTAACAAAAACTACTTTAATCAATTGTTTATCAAAACTTAAATCAAATCAAAATGAGAAAAAGATTTTAACTCAAGATTTAACAAATTGTTAAATAAAATCATAGATACTTCTAAACCTATTATTGATGTACATACTGAATGGTATATTAGCTCTCTTCCTTCAAATATTTCCATGTTTGTATATAGAGCTTAGAAAACAATACTTCTTAGCAACATGAAAGAAATAAAAGGAGTTCAAGCTCTTGAGAAGAAATTTTCCATTGAAGAAAGAAAGTATACCAGAAAAGTGACTTTTAAAGATGAATCAAAGAAAAATAATTCCAAATATAATTTTGAATTGAAGGATTATAGAGAACGTTGAAAACGATGTCAAGTGAGATGGTTGAGATAAAGAAACAAGTTGTTGAATCTTCAAGGAAATATTTTCAGCCTTTTAAAAGGAATCAACCATCACAATCACAACCTCCTGCTGAAATATCAAATGCAAAATTGATGAAGATGACTAAGAAGAAGAAACACATCTATCTTCTAATGAAGCACAAGAAGAGTAAATAGTTGAAGCTCATGGTTTATGGGACTTCATCTTGAGCACTTTAGAGAATGAATAAGAAGAAGAAGCTTTTCCAGTAAGTACTAAGAGCAAGGGGTCAGTTGATACTACTTCATCAAGTAAAAATAAAAAATCTCCCACTCCTTTTGCTAAAGAGAAAGGTGTCATAAAAAATACTTCTAGTCAGTCTTTTGATTCTTCTCCAACTACTTCTAAGTCTCCCTCATCATATAAAGCTTCGTTAGTTTTAGATAACATTGAATATAATATTGTAGAGAACATGAAAAACATTAAAGTTAACATTTCCATATACGAGTTAGTAAATTAAGAAAACAATAGAAGTTTTTACTCAATGAATGAAACGTTGTCCCCACAAGTCCATTACCTTTTGTTCTTGTTCTTCAACAGCCTCAAAAGGAAAACATAAACCCCCAAATGTCCCTTTAGTCAAAACAAAAGTAAAAGTCTTAGCAGAAATGAATATTGTCATAATCAGACTATCTTCAAATCCAAAATTTTGTCAAATAATTGATGTATTGGTTGTTGACATCCTTGAATTTTATGGCCTCATTTCAAGAGGGGATTGTTCTGAGAAACTACATGGTTATTTTTCAACTAATTGGTCACATCTTTAGCTCCCTTACAATGGAAAACCTGATCAAATTCATGTTGATGGGGAAAAGCATATGAAACGCTATGTGACCTATTTCAATGAGGAAAATGAACTATTATTATCCATAAAGAATATTTTGGGAAATTAATCTTGAGAATCCTTCTTTGGTAGTTTCCTTTCTTTGAATTATCCTTTCAATGTTGATTTTGTTTTATCACAAGTTGAAAATTTCTCACAAACAAATTCATCAAAAACTATTAATATTGTAGATAATATTGTACCTAAGTGTGATGGATTGTTTTGGACTCTTTACTTTGATGGATCAAAATGTAATGATGGTGTAGGAGCTAGATGCATCCTAATAAATCCAAATGGATAAAAAACCATGCTTTCATGTATATTGGAATTTGATTGTACTAACAACATTGCTGAATATGAATCATTGGTTCAGGGTTTGTAAAAGTTTATCAGTCTGGATGTCAAGCATATTAAAGTTTATTCTGATTCAGAAATTGTTATTAAGAAAGTAAGAAATAATATTCATTGTGTTTCTAATCATATTAAACATTATCAATCCCTGATTCAAGATTTAACTAGACATTTCACCGCATTAAATATAACTCCAATTCTAAGATACAGAATGCTAATGCTAATCTCCTAGCTAATGTTGCTTCAAGGCTCATTCCTCTTGAAGATTTTAGTTCTAATAAATTTTGGATAGAGTTGATTTTTCACACCTCCATTCTAGATAATATAAATAATTGGCGTGTATTCAATGATGATAAAGATATCCTAAGATTTTTAACTTCTGAAGGTTCTAATTTAGATCAAATCATTAATGAAGATGAACATGATAAGCAGCTCAATAAGTCTTTTGAAGAAAATTCATTGCAAAAGCATGTTGTAAAATTAGAAGACTTGTAAGATTTGAAAAATGTAGAAGGCTACTAATTCAAAACTCTATAGTACCTTAAGGTTCAAATTGGTTGATCTAGGGTCTGATCATAAACCGCAAGATATCAATTTATGCCTTGGAATTACACCACATGAAATATTTTCTTTTATTCATCTGTTAAAGAGATATAAGGATGTCTTTGCCCGGAGTTACACTGATTTAAAAACCTATGACACATCTATCATTCAACATACTATACCCATGTTAGCAGATGTAAAACATGTTCAACAAAAAATGAATAAGATTCACCCTAATCTTGAAGCTCAAATCAAGACCGAGTTAAATAGGATACTCAAAGCCAAAACTATTTTCCCACTCAAACATTCAAAGTGGGTTTCAAATCTTTTGTAAGTTAGAAAAAAGAATGGAGACATTTGAATTTGCATAGATTTTATGAATTTGAATAGAGCATGTGAAAATGACAGTTTTCCCTTACCTCCAATGGAATAAATTTTACAATCTATTGCATGTTTTGAATTGACGTCATTTTTCGACAGTTTTTGAAGTTATAACAATATTCTTATGCATCCCGAAGACAGACTAAAAGCCACATTCATGACCAAATGGGGAATATACGCTTATCAAAAGATTCCTTTTGGATTGATAAACGATGGAGCTAAATTGAAAGGAGATATTATTATCACTTTCAAAGGATTGATCAATATATTAGTTGTTGTGTATTTAGATGATATTACTATCTATTGAAAAAAAAGTAATAGTTGTCTTAATGATATAAAAGAAATCTTTGAAGGATGTAGAAAGTTTGGAATTTCTTTGAATCGTAAGAAGTCATTCTTTTCTCTTAGTGAACGTAAAATTTTAGGATCTATTGTTTCAAAAGAAGGAATTTGCATAGATCTAGAAGGATTTAATGGTATTTCAGAAATTTCCTTACCTCGTAACAAAAAACCAATGCAATCATTTCTTGGCCAAATCAATTTTTTTAAACGATTTGTCCCAAAAGTTTCACAAATTTTCATGCCTTTATAGACCATCATAGAAAATAAGGAAATCTAAAATTGGGAAAAAATGAAAGGAAGTCTTTTGAATCAATAAAGAAAGCGATCATAGATGCTCCCTCATGTTGAGAAATGGCAACACAAAATTCTAGTTTAATTTGTCCTTGAATTAAACTGTGAATTGAAATAGAATTCTTTTCTCATAGCAATTTGAAAATAATTAATTAAGTTTAATTAAATTAATTAATTTAGGAAATTCAAATTTGAAGTCTTTTAGAAGAGAAGTATATGTTCTCCCTAACTTATAGTAGTTAAGGATGAGCTATTAATGAGTTGTAATTAGTTAATTCAGTTTATTGAGCTAAGTCCAATGAAATTAGTTCCAATGAGTTTCAGGAACTAATAGTGAGTAAACAGTCAGTTGGGACACTAGTGACCTAATTAGTGCTAGTCTGGTTAACTGAAGATTCCACCATCAGAAACTCATGCATGTTGGTTATGAGAGAAACCCAGTTGAGACTAGAATGTACTATTTGTTTTAGATTTTTCTAAGTTTCACTGATAGTGCATGCATTTAGGAATTGATCCTTAAGGGATTGTGCTATTTTTAGAGGCTTTATTTCCCTTTAAATACAAGCTATCCTTCATAGGAATTACACGTTGGAATAAATACAGTTGTGAATTGGCTAATATTTGGCCTTGAGATTTCTCATGAGTTGGAGATTGAATTTGCCGAGTGTTGGGATTGTTCTAGAGAGAACAAGCATTGTAATTTCATATTGATTTTCCTGATTAATACAAAATAGATAGTGGGGTTTTGAGCTGTGGCTTTCCCTGGATATTTATTGTGTTATGTTCCTTTGATTCTCTTACTCTATTGATTATTATTTGCTCAATGTTTATGGGCTTCCACTGTAAAGATTAGAAGTAGATTCTTGTCTCTTACTTTAGAAAATTATATTAGGTTGTGAATCTATAGGATTTTCTACATGGTACCAGAGCAAGATTGTTTTTTGGGCCGAGAGTTTGCAGAGACATTCTGAGAATTTCTATGAAAAATTTTCATAAGCAAATTGCAGATTTGGATTCCTTGGAGAAAGATACCCAAATTGAAAAAAACAATCAGCCAAATCAGAGTTTGGATGAGGGAGATATCATTGAGTTCAAATCTACTCTCTAGCAGAGATTTCAAAGTTTTGAGTTTCTGGGTTAAATGTGAATGTCAAATTTTCATACATACTTCAGGATCAGGAGATGGCATTCCATGGGTTGAGGCTTGAGTATGCCTTCAAAGGAAGCTCGAATTTTATAGCCTAGAGGGACAAGATGGAGGCTATGAAAGGTAGATAATCATTGAGGGAGTTCGAGACCACATTATCGCGAGCCTCCATGGAAAGGAAACTCCACATGCTATGTGGAGAACATTGATGAACTTGTATCAGAATAGCACTGATCAAAGCATGTTGGCACTGAAGGATAAACTTTGTAAAATCAAGATGGATAAAGGAGAGATGATTCCAAAGTACTTAACCAAGTTCACTCAATGTCAGGATGAAATTGGAAGGGAAAAGTAAAAATTTCTCATTCCAAATCATATTCTTATCGTGGAGGTAAGAAGAAGGACATGATGAAAGTTAAATTCTTTCATTGTCCGAAGATGGATCCGTTTCTGGGAAAACTAGTGCCTTTTTTATCTGCTAGCCCTCTAGGATTGGCACCTATCCTAGAAGCAAACAATCAAAGCAATTTGGGATTTCCTCTATGTAGAATAGAAGAGAGAGGCAAAGGAACCAACCTGGATCTTTCGCTTAACTCCTCGCTTGAACTCTCTCCCTAAAGCTTGCAACTACTTTCCTACTTATCCCACTTAGAGAATACCTATAGAGACAAAGTAACAAAACACCATCAAAGCATCTCAATCTATTATATCATAAGCATTGCAGAATCAGAAATATAATTAACATATAATGGCATTGAAAAATAACAACATTCAAAAATACACGATTGTATGGAGGAAAACTCAAAGAAATTTATTACAATATAAGGGAGAATTACATCCCAGCTGTCTGATCCAGCATCATCCTGCCAACATCAAAGCCCTCTTCACCTCATGAAAAGCAAGATCACCCAACAATATAATGTTCCTTCTCAAAGACAAACTATCAGCACATCCTTACAAATTACAAAATTCCCGCCTCTAGATCTCTCAGATGAGGGATCCAATTATAGATGTATGAAAGGGTGTGAGTCATCTTTGGGTTTTTTATTAGTGTCATTCCACTTGTTGTTCTTGGTTCCACTTGGAGATTTCTTGGATCTCTTACTCATCCCTAGGCAAATTCAGAGAGGCAAGTGTCATAGGAGAAGTTTCTAGAAGATTCCATGAGCATCCACTTGGCAAACTGTCTCGGACAATTGTCCATTCTCACTCATTGCACCCCACAAAAGGCCTCTTCAGTATGCATCACACCTGGCTAGTGTAGCAGTCAGTATGCATCACACCCTGATAGTGGAGCAGTCAGTATGGTCCAATTTTGGCCAGTTTTGAGTGGTTTTTCAGGTGGAGCTTTTTGGGAATGATGTAATCAATTGACCATGATCCTTTAGGGTATGAAACAATACTTTTAGGGGTTAAATATCCCTTGGTTTATCAACATATAAGATGGTGTTGCAGTGCCCAAATATGTCTATAACAGTTTCCCCCTAAAGCATGAAGTCGTAAATCTTTTGATGTCGGGTGAAATGCTTTATCATGAGGATCCGACGTATTCGACCTTGAAGGTGATGTATACGCGATACAATACAATACATCATCAAAATATAATTTTCCATGATCTAGTTGAGGTTGGCATTCCCATGCTCAGCTTTATAAATTGATTTTCATGTACATAGAACAGATAATCGTTTGCAGTTGTAGACTAGTGATTCTTTATATGTAGAGTCCTCATCCCTTAACTAGGACGATCATCTGTGCATCTTCTATGTACATTTGATGTCTTTATATTCGTGAATATATCGTAGCCTGAATGGATGAAACTAGATCCAGGGTCTTCAAACTTTTTCAATCTTCACCCGATGTACAAGTCGATCCATGTGAAAAGATGTCTTAAAGTCGAACATGGATAGACATCGCCTGATTACCAACCAATAATTTATGTTGTTAACATACGCGAGAGGAATCACCGATAATGATAATGATCCTTAAGGTACTATATTAAAATTCACGTGGTGTGAATATATGATCCGATGTCGAACACCATGCAAAATCTTTTGGTCAAAGGTCATTGATGTAAACCTGTCGCCGAAAGTGAGAAACTTGCCATTGAGGCATGCAAGCTTCAAAGTATTAAAGGGTTGTTTCTAAGTCAACTTCTTGGATAATGAGTTGATGTCAACAAGAAGTGACCCATCATAGGAGGGCCTTATTGTATCCCACATCAACGACGTGAAACAAAGAAAATTATTTTTTGGAGGTGAAAAACGATCTGGCGATACAAGGTTCGGGAATGGCAGCCATGAAAAATGGAGGGTGAAGGTATTGCAGTGGATGAGACATTAATTGGATGGTGAATTCTCTGAATGAACTATCTTGAACATATCGGTGACACTGAGATGGATTGGTAGCGTTAATACCAAAATATGGATGGTATGGAGGACCAATGGTGATATCTCTGGTGAACGAAATAACCCAACCCGACTCAATCATGGTGATGAAGTGAAAGTGTCATGTTCAAGAGCGACCAGCTACCAATAAAATTCTTTAAGTTTTCTTCCCTTTTTCCCTAGTCATTGCTGACCAGCAGTCTTTATTTTTTCAAGCTTGAGGAGGATAACATATGCTTGTTCTATAATTTTCCCTTCGGGAAAACCTGTCAATATGTTTTACTGAGCCTAGCGACAGTGAAACTTGTTCTTCTCTTGGTGGACAAGTTTTTCATTGTTGTTTTAACGATTTTAATGACAAGGATAACTCAGTCCCTTTCATGTTTAGAGAGTTTGAAAATGGATGAAAAGGAAACTCCATTAGTTCTTTTTCATAGCACAATCCATTAAGTCCGAAAAAGGATAAAATAATATGAAAGGGATAATTTTTTGATAACTTTGGCGAGCCAAAAAGACAAGCGCTCAAAATTTTTCATGAGATAATCCCTCAAGTCTGAAAAAGATCAAAATATATAGGAGGGATGGAACTTCCAATCACTTTAGTGAGCTAGAGAGGACAATAGCTCAAGAATCCTTTCATATTTAACGAGTCTGAAAAGATTTTAAAGTAGACTCGTTTTTTTTTTTAGGAACGAGTGCTGTTTAGGGTAGCAACTAGTTCCAGCTAAGCTTGGAGCTTCTCAAAACATGGTGATGTGAAGAGGGTGGCTAATAGGACCATTCGTCCCAGCTGTTCCTCAAAAAGGTAAACAATCAAGTGGAAGTGTATGATCGACCAAAAGAATGGAGGTGATGGCAAGAACACAACCAAGGCTCAAAACGTTAATATTATGGCAATCAAAAAGGTTATTTACCAAAGGTGGGTTCATTTTAAAACGAGCCTGAGCTCCGGGGGAACATATGCTTAGTGGTAGGTTTATTTTTTAATTATCTTGGACCATGCGATAACATTTCTTATGGTGGTAGGTTTATTTTCTAACGAGCTTGAACCATACGACAACATTGCTCATAGTCCGGTTCATTTTTTAATGAGCTTGAATCGTGGGATAACATATGCTCAGTTTCTTTTTATGTGAGCTAGAAACAACAAAACTAAAAAGCCAAAAAGCTAGAAGAACTAAAAATATAAGGAACTACTGAGGTTAGGTAGGATGGTTACATCGGTAGTTTAGGAAAAACACTTCCTTAGCTTCGTCTGCAGCATAGACAAAGGTGAATGGTGTGTCAAACCAATCACCTAATCTAAGAAGTTTACAAACTAAAAAAAACAAAATGATAGAAAGCTAAAAAATGAAATATATCATTTTTTGCTCGCATAAAAGGTTTTCATACCCCCAGGCATCGAGAAAAGGAGAGTCTCCAGTAACCATATGGAAATCACTGCGGTTAATCGGGGTTCTTTTTGTCAGCAGTTAGACCAAATACTTCCTTGGCTTTGTCTATCAAATAGAAAAAGGTGAATGGTGTTATATAACCCTTCTAATCACATAACTTATAGGGAAACCTAGCTATTTAGCTGGGTTCGTCTGCCAAAGCAAACAAGGGTGCATGCCCCCTAAGCTTCATTACATTCACCAGATTACTCATGGTAACTAGGTGGATGGAATTAAGGTTGAAGAGACATTCTTAACGCAAAAGGACCATTTAGGGATGATGTTTGACTTGATGCTATGCTTGAACCGGGAAATGAAATCTCGTCAATAGTGACAATTTTGCCTTCATGCGGGAAACACGTCACTCAAAAGAGTGTTGAGACAATAGCTTCCATGTTGTAAACATAGTCACGCCCAAGGAGTAGATTGTAATCTAACGGTCCTTGGACTACCATCACGTTCAAGTGAATGATTTTCCTTCTCAATGTAATTAGTAACTTAGGAAGGATCCCTAATGGTCAACTGGTTCCTTTGTTAAAGCCTAACAAATTCTGAGTAACAGGCATAAGCGATGGCAAACCAAGCACTTTCTAAGCAGTTGACGAAAGGAGACTCATTGATGCCCCTTCATCTATGACAGTGCCAGACATGATCATTTTTAAACTTGTACTATGATCCAGAATGGTACATTAGAAGGAAGGCGGGATCTTGCTAGTTGATTCCAATCAAAGGAAGTGATTAGACTGCTTGGAGGGGGTACCGAATAAACGGTTGTATTAATGCCTTGAGTAGCAGGAACTGAGGGATCCTCTTCTTGTTGTGAAGGAACAGGCGGATTGCCCCCAAGTTCATCGAGCTCTGAAGTAACACAAATAATTTGAATATTATCGTTCTCATTCTCTTTGGGAATGTTATCATTTGAAGGTAAAACTGGGTTGATTGCCATCTTGGCCTATTGACTTTGGTGCGGTATGGACTCAGGAGATTCACTCTCAACGATAGGTGTTTCTACTGATGATTGAGTTATGTCAGTCGGATTTTAAACTAATAAAGGATTTGGTGAGAGTTTCTTGTATCTAGGTGGAAGTCGTTGTGGTGAAGTAGGATGGTTATGAAAGATTCTCTTGGCCTCATCCAAAAAGGGACAATGGTGAAGGGTATGGTCCCTTTCACATAGCCTACATGGAGTTTTGACCTTTACTTTCTGTCCATGAACTTCGCTATTACTAGTTGATGGTGTGTTGTCAACATGATCACTGGAGGTTGATGACACTGGATGGTGCGAACTGGGGGACCATTCTCTCAAGATCTGAGGAATGCACAGACATTCTCGATGAAAATTGTCTCCTTTGCTAATTATGCATGGATGTATGGGTTTGTAAAGCCTAGTGTGCAAATTTTCACCAGATGCTGCATGGTTTCCCCCTTGCTTAACTAACTTCTTCTTCTTCTCAGTCACCCGGTTACTAGCATCGCTATTTTCACCAAGTGAAGAGGAAGAAGGGGAAGGAGAAACAAATGAAGAATAAGGTGAAGGGTCAACTTTAGTATTAACTGGTTGCTGATTTGATTATTGAGGAATCATGGTATTTTGAACGATAGAGGTTGAGAAAACCTAGACCGGTAGACCAATTTTGATTCCTAGAAGGGACAATGTGGCCATATACGGAGCACCAATATTTCCCCAAGAAGAAAATGGACTAGGATTCCCCTCAAGAGGGATTCCATGATTGGTGGACTCCATTATCTCAACCTAAGATGAATGAAGGAATAGGGATGTTATTCCAAATTATATAAATTTTAATGACGCTTTGATACAACTTTGCTTTCTCAATTTTTAAGAGTCGAGAAAAAGATAAAGATGACTCTAGTCCCCTTCGATTTTTAATGAACTTGAAGTGGCAAGTGCTCAAATGGACCTTTTCTTTTAGGGAGTTGAAAAGGAACGAAAGTGACTACTCTAGAAATCTAGACAGAGGGATTACCAAACCAATCGCAAAACTGCAATATATACCTTGCTGATAAATTAAAGAGAAATTACCAAGGATTTATGTATGGCATTTAATCTTCGTGAATGCTGTGTTCAGTGCATTGCGACCGATAGGGCGACAAACACAGCTTCCGATGGATAAAGGATATAAGCCTATTGTGGTCTCCCAATATATGCTCGATGGTACGGGGAGCACAAGTCTATGCTAGCACTTGTCATATCAAAGAGGAGGAATCACCCAACCTTCAATGAAAACGATAGTTACTAGATTTTACGACGTCGGAGCACGTCTCTAGCCTAGACATCTAAATGTGTTGCGTTAGGTTCCAAAGCATTGTTAAGTTCATTGAAATTTATTTTAGAGTTGATCTTGATTACAAGTTTTCCTTTCAATGGTTCACCGTATGATGTCCATGTAAAATTCCTAAATTCAATCTACAATGATAAAGCATCGTTATTTATTTTTAACAATGAAAATCCTAGCTACTAAGGAAAGAAGATTACAGTTCTTTCAAACAAAGAGCAAAGAGCACACACTAAATGTAATTTTCCTAAATCATCTTTCACACATAGTCTAAATGCAAATGCAAATGCATGTATTTGTTTTTCGTTCCCTTAATGTGAGGAACGCCAAAAAAGAGAACTAAGTATAGATCTGAAACATTTCACTCAAATTGAGATTTCGACAATTTCTTTTGAAAGTGGAAAGGAAGACTAAATGACACTTTTCAATTTCGAATAGAAAATGCTTTCATCACTTCAAATAACAACAAATGAAATCAAATAGAAATAAAAAATTTCAATCGACTACCTAGAGAAGGAAGACTCAACGACACTTCTCTTTTCAACACAAAAATGGCAGTTACGACATTTTTTGCACCAAAACGACAGATCGATTTAAGTAACTTTTCGACAAAGGATTGTAAATGATGGACATATACATAAAAACATTTACTAATCCTTATCAATGGAGGCTGAAAAGTGTATTGAAAGTAGGCTTTAGCAATGACATATTGTTCATAAGCAACAAAAAACAACTAAACAGAGCTGAAAACGAAGACAAAAAACCCAAAATTTCAAGGAGAGAAATAGGATTACTTAGTCATCACACCTGTGCTTCACAAAAATAGGGATGCATCACACCTACTACACTCAGGAAGTGCGATGCTACTAGTTGATAGTGACAAACAGTGCGATGGGCCAAGGAACACAACTGAGATGGGTTTTGTCTCAAATTTGCAGCTGATTTTAGTGAGTTAAGCTGAGCTATGATGGACAGTAAAGATCAAAGTACAGGGGTATGATCTTGAGAGGTGACTGAGCTACCAAAAGGGCATCTAGAATTCTTGTAAGTCAGATGTTCAATTCATAAACTAAACTGGAGATTGAGTGAAGCAACATTCATCTACTTTGCAATTGTAGAGAAAGAGCAGTTTGAAGGCTATTTGGCTAACTTCAGGCTCCATCTATAGTTTATAAAGCAAACAAAAACAACAAAAAAAAACTATTCGCTTGCCATTGGAGTCGCCATTTTGTTTCTGGGAAAACTAGTGTCTTTTCAATCTGCTATCCCTCTAGGATTGGCAGCTATCCTAGAAACAAACAATCAAAGCAATTTCAGATTTCCTCCATGTAAAATAGATAAGAGAGAGGCAAAGGAACCAACCTAGATCTTCTTCTTGACTCCTTGCTTGAACTTTCTTCCCCTCGACAAAGCTTGTAACTCCTTTCCTAATTATCCTGCTTAGAGAATACTTGTAGAGATAAAGTAACAAAACACCATCAAAGCATCTCGATCTATTATATCATAAGCATTGCAGAATCAGTAATACAATGAACATACAATGGCATTGACAAATAACAACATTCACAAATACACGATTGTATGGAGGAAAACTCAAAGAACTTTATCAAAATAGAAAGGAGAATTAGAACCTAGCTGTCTGATCCAGCATCATCCTCCCAACATCAAAGTCATCTTCACCTCATGAAAATCAAGATCACCCAACAATATAATGTTCCTTCTCAAAGAAAAACTATCAGCACTTCCTTACAAATTACAATATTCCCGCCTCTAGATCTCTCAGATGAGGGATCCATTTATAGATGTCTCTAAGGGTGTGAGTCATCTCTGGGTTTTTGATTAGTGTCATTCCACTTGTTGGTCTTGGTTCCACTTGGAGATTTCTTGGATCTCTTACTCATCTCGGGGCGAATTCAGAGAGGCAAGTGTCATAGGAGAAGTTTTTAGAAGATTCCATCAACATCCACTTAGCAAACTATCTCAGACATTTGTCCATTCTCACTCATTGCACCCTGTAGAAGCCCTCTTCAGTATGCATCACACCTACCTAGTGTAGGTGTCAGTATGCATCGCACCCTGATAGTGGAGCAGCCCGTATGGTATAGTTTTGGCCAATTCTATGTGGTTTTTCAAGTGGAACTTCTGGGGAATGATGTAATCAGTTGACCATGATCCTTTAGGGTATGAAACAACAACCTTAGGGGTTAAAAAGCCCTTGGTTTATCAACATATAAGATTGGGTTGCAATGCCCAAATATATCTATAACAAGATCAATTTGCTACAAATTGTCCATTCAAGAAGTCCAAGGAGAAGTCCTAAGGAGGAGCTGCAGGTGAGGCTTTGCCCTCCCAATTTGAATTTTAATTTTCCCTCATTACATAAATGGTGTATTCAGTGATGGGAAGCATTTGGTACTTAGAAAAAGAGTAATTAGATGAACTAGAGGAGAAAGATCTCAAGATGCATATCGAGAAGGGTGATGACGGTATGTATAGTGTTACTGGTGTGGGCACTATTAATTTTTAGAGGGAGCATGCAGCTCTACTCACCTTTAAGAATTTTATGCGTGTACCCGGACTAATGAAGAAATTGGTATATGTTTCCATGCTTGAGGATAGAGGCTATGATGTGATCTTTTACGAAAGGAAAGGCATTCCTTCGACACATAGCCACGAGTCAAGTAAAGAAGATGGGGATTCAAGTTTAGAATATCTATAAGATAGAGGTATAGGATTCTGGTGCTTTGAGTTCAAAAGAAGAAAATATGTTGAGCTGAGACATCGACGAGTTGTGGCACAGGCAATTGATCCACTTGCATCATGGGGCTTTGAAGATATTGCAGCAAATCTCAACCGGTCTTCCTAAAGGTACACTTGAGCAAGTTGATACATGCAAGGGTTGTATTTTGGGAAAATACACCAAGTCTTCCTTTGGAGATAGAGACAGTCGAGCAGAGTTTATTCTGGAGAGAGTCTATTCAGATGTGTGTGGACCATTCTTGGTAGTATCCACCACCAAACAAATGTATTATATTATATTTGTAGGTGAATATTCTCATAAATGATGGATCTTTTTAATGGAGAGAAAGGATCATACATTCAAAAAGTATTATGAATCCAAATAATTGGTCCAGAAAGAGTCATACAAGAATGTTAAAGCTCTATGGAGTGATAATGGAGGAGAATATGTCTCCAATGAGTTTAAGAAGTTTTGTGCAGTGGAATGGATTAAATGAGCGTTGATGGCACCACATAACCCTCAAGAGAATGGGGTGGCTGAGAGGAAGAACATGAGCATAGTAGGGGAAGTAAGTGTGATGTTGCATGATCAGGGCATAACACTACACTTGTGGGTTGAGGCATGCAACACAATGCTTTATGTTTAGAACTGTAGCCCACATAAGATACTTGAGAGTAAAACACCAGAGGAAGCTTATTCTGGTAAGAGACTAGATGTTGGTAACTTCAAGATTTTTGGCTCATTCGTTTATTGCCATGTGACCAAAGATGCACAAAAAAAGCTTGAGCGAATAGTAGAGTTGGGGATCTTTGTGGGGTACAATGATACTCCTCAGAACTATCCGGTGTACATGGAAACTAATAGGATGACAATGGTTTGCAGGGATGTCAAGTTTGATGAGGAGAAGGCCATGCAAGTATCCCTTGTGAGGGAGCTTGAGCTACATGTGGAGGAGAAAATTTTATTTCCTAAGGTTAAGGAGCCTTAAATTGATGTGGAGCAGCCACATGAAGAGGTTCCATGAGTGGAGACATCCACTCAGATAGAGTCTTCCAAAGAGGGAAGAAAACACACTAAATAGGCTAACAGATTGCTGGATGATGCATGGGAGAATGTGGGAGCACCCTCTTCTCAATGCAGATAGAGGAGGTCACTAGAGAGGTACATTGGATACATGGCACTTATGGTTGCATATGTTGTGATAGAGCCATCTTCCCTTCAGGAAGTAGTGCAACACCCAGTTTGGGTTGATGCGATGCTGGAGGAGTGTGACTCGATAGTTCGAATTAGTGTTTGGGATGTGATTGTGAGACCGGAGGACAAGTTAGTTGTGAGCTCTAGTTTGCTTTGCAAGGCAAAGCAAGATGTGGATGGTGGTGTTGAGAATCGTAAGGCCAAATTTTTGGCCCATAGCTTTTCATAGGTAGAGGGGATTGACTATGATGAGACATCTACTCCGATTGCAAGGCACTCATCTATCACATCTTTTTTCGCACTATCTGCACAAATGGGTTGGAAGATCCATCAGATGGATGTGAAGAATTCCTTCTCCAATGGCATTATCGAGGAAGAGGTGTACATAGAGTAGCCAGAAGGTTTTGAAACCTTTCACCATGAGTCGCATGTGTGCTGACTCAAGAGAGCGTTGTATGGGTAGAAGCAAGCACCCCGTACTTGGTACACCAAGATAGGTACCTACTTCACTGGGTTGGGCCTCATGAAGAGTGAAGCAGATGCAAACTTTTATCACACAACAGTGGAAGGTAAGATTTTGATCATTGTACTTTATGTAGATGATCTCATACTGACAGGTGATGAGAAGCTCTTCAAATATTGCAAGGGGGACCTTTCAAGAGAGCTTGAGATGAATGACATGGGACTCATGCATGACTTTCTTGGCATGGAGGTATGGCAGGGAGATGGGGAGTTGCTTGTTTCTCAAGGAAAATATGTGAATGAGATACTCAGGAGATTCCACATGGAGAGAAGTAAACCCATGGAGACTCCTCTAGTAGGTAACTAGAGGAAGGAGGATGCTACTTCAAGAGAAGAAGTGGAAGCTTCTGTTTACAGCCGGCTTGTCCGTTCACTCATGTATTTGGTGAAAACACAACTAGATATGTGTTATCCAGTTAAACAAATTAGTCAAGTGATGGTTAGGCCTACCAAGCTATATTGGAATTCGACAACGAATGTATTGAGATAGCTTAGAGGAACTACTCAGTTTCGGTTATGGTACCAACAGATAGAGGGAGTGATGCTTCAAGGCTTCACCAATGTAGATTGGGTAGGGAGTCCATCTGACAGGAAGAGAACATCAAGAGGGATCTTAGTATTGGGCCAACGAAAATTTCTTGGTACAACAGGAAAAACAGATTGGTTGCACTTAGTTCGGCAAAGGTAGAGTACACGGCTGCAAGTCAAGCAGCATGCAAGGTTATCTAGATGAGGAAGATCCTAATTGATTTGTTTGGTTAGTAGATATATCCGACACTGATTTATTGTGATAATTAGAGTTGTATCAAACTCTTTGAAAATCAAGTTTTTCATGTTCAGTCCAAACATATAGATAGCTGTATCATCATCTTAGAGATTATGTATTGAGGTGGATCATGTTGGTGGATTACATTCCCAAAGAGGAGCAAGATGTTGACATCTCGAAAAAGGCATTGCCAAGAAGTAAATTCAAGTTTCACAGAGATGGGATTGGGGTAGTGTACAATCCCTTTCTTGTTGAGAGGGAATGTTGAGAAATGGCAACAAGAAATTCCAGTTTAATTTGTCCTTGAATTAAACTGTGAATTAAAATATAATTCTTTTCTCATAACAATTTGAAAATAACTAGTTAAGTTTAATTAACTTGATTAATTTAGCAAATTCAAATTGGAAGTCTTTTAGAAGACATATATATGTTCTCCATAACTTATAGGAGTTAAGGATGAGTTATGAATGAGTTGTAACTAGTTAACATAGTTTATTGAGTTAATTCTAGTTAAATTAGTTCCAATTAGTTTTAGGAACTAATAGTGAGTAAACAGTCACTTGGGACACTAGTGAACTAATTTGTGCTACTTTAGTTAACTGAAGATTCCACCATCAGAAACTCATGCATGTTGATTATGAGAAAGATACAATTGAGACTAGAGTGCAGGGACAATCTACCCTTTGTTTTTTATTCTCTAAGTTGCACTGTCAATGCATGCATTCAGGAACTGATCCTTGAGGGATTGCACTATTTTTAGAGGCTTTATTTCCCTTTAAATACAATATATCCTTCATACGAATTACACATTGGAATAGAGACATGGAGAGCTTGTGAATTGGAAAATCTGTGGTCTTGAGCTTTCTTGTAAGTTGGAGATTGAATTCATTGAGCGTTGGGATTGTTCTAGATAGAACAAGCAATGTAATTTCATCTTGATTTTCCTTAGTAATACAAAGCAAATAGCGGGGTTTTGAGTTATGGCTTTCCCCAGGTATTTATTGTGTTATGTGCCTTTGATTCTCTTCCTCTATTAATTATTGTTTGCTCGATATTTATGGGTTTCCATTGTAATGAGTAGAAGTAGATTTTTGTCACTTGGTTTAGCAAATTGCATTAGCTTGTGAATCTACAATATTTTCTACACTTCATTATTATCACCCGATTTTTCTAAAGAATGTGTTACATATACTTTTTCTCCTCAACAATCATATGCAATATTTTTGACACGATGAAATGAAGAACAAGTTGAAGCTCCCATTTCCTTCCTTAGTTCTAATCTAGAAGGAGTTGATTTAAACTATTCAGACGTGGAAAAATGAGCTTTTGTTGTTTTTAAGTCAATAAAGCACTTTAGACATTTTCTCTTGAAATCACATACGAAAGTGATTGTTCCATTCCTAGCTGTGTTGTCGCAGCTACAACCACCCTCCAAAATTTTTCCTTGGCTTTGTTTTGGAGCCTCCCTACCAAGAATCCTTAGCAACATGTCTTGCACTATCAAGTACATAGGCTTCAACAAATTTTTAGTGGCTTGCCGGTCTGTGCATGTCAGCTTGCTTGTCTCCCTCCCACAGGCTGACATTCTGAACTTAGACTATTTTCTAGCTGAGACACTCGTCCAAAAAATTGTGCAATTATAGAGGGGAACCAACCTTTGCTCCATAAATTGTGCGAATCAACTCAGAAACCTCCCAGGCTCGAGAATTGCACAGAACAGTAAGGAAATACTCCTTTAGAAAACCATGCAATCTGACTCGGCAATGGGCCTTAGGCCAAAAATTGCGCAAATCTGGGAGACTTTGATCTCCTTAGCCTAGAAATTGCACAATGTCTAATAGACAACCAACTCTGGTCAGCCCAAAAATTCCACAAATCTGCTGCGCAACCTGCTTAGCTCCGAAATTGTGTAGAACATTCAGACATGCTTCCTTGGGAAAACTATGCAATCTGACCCATCTCTACAGCTCAACCCAGAAATTGTGCAATTCTAGGAAGAAGTCACATGATGACGTGAGAAATTGCATAATCCCTTTGGTACATCCAACCCAGTTCCTCTCAGAAATTGCACAAATCCCTCTCTCAATCAAGAAGGTTGTTGCATGTGCCTTCAAGTTCACCGAGTCCCTCCGGGACTAAGAAACACTGATTTGCATGCATGGGCTACTCTTCTTGAAATAGCAAAAGGAAACATGAAAAAGGCATCCCTATATGTACTGATTTTTTGCTAGCAGCTAGAGGTTGCATGCATAGCTCATTTTAGAAACCTCTCGCCAAGTGTCTCGTTTTCCTAGATTTGTTGCATGCACGTCATAACCTTGATCTTATAAAAATTCATGAACTAGAAGTTGCAAAGCTCATTCCTCACATCAACCTTGCAACTCTGACATCCCACATTTCATTTAGGAGTTTGTAGCACTTTTAGCTTAGCTATTTCACGGTAAGTCTGCTTTTCATCTCTTGTGCTATTTTTTTGTTGCTTTTTGTGTTTCGCTTTATGTGAGTGTTGTCTTCTTGATTTCAATGAGTGCTTGCAATAATTTTAACGAATGTTAGTTTCTAGATGCATTTTTTCAATTTTCATTCACATCTCACTATTGTCGCATGCATGACACTACTTTTGCACTGATAATTACCATTGAGATGACCCATTTCACACACATGCATGTTTTCCTGTTTTCTAAATCCTACACTTGTTGTTTGCATGCATGATCATTCAGTCTTGTTTACACACACTTTCACCATGCATTTAGACTTCTCATGTTTTTAGTCGCCCATCGGCAGGTCTAGGTGGCCTTAGCCCGGAGCTTGCGTTGCCTGGCTAGCATTGTGCATTTCTGGAACTGAAGGCTCTACCTTCCCTCTAGAAATTATGTAAGTCTAGCTAAGAGTTAACCTCCAAGCTTGCATCACGGAATTCTAGGAGGCAGTGCCTTGTTGGACCCCAAAACTACACAATGCAGTTTGCTGGTTTACATGTCACTGCTAACTGAAATTGCTCATTGCGTATTTTCAGTCCTAAGCAATAGAATATGGACAATCCATTGCACAGTTCTAGTAGTCAGTAAGTCTCATGGAAACCTGGATTGTGCCTTATGCAGTTTTGGCAGTCTATCTCCCATCTTCCTGGTGAAAATTGCACAATATTCACAATCAGTCACACAGGTATGTTGCAAGTCATTCCTCAAGTTTGTTTCTGTTTTCAACTTAGAAATTGCTTGCCATGAGTATTACTATGTCTCTAGGTATCACAGGTGTTCATCTACCTCTCGGTAGCACAGGTAAAATGGATTCGAAAAGAGCAGAGTTAAATACACCATTAAGAGTGTAAGTGCGGATGCAGTCGATCAAGTGTCTATGAAATTTCCTAACTGTGAAGACATTAAATTGATCATAGACAGGGATGTTAAGATGAAATGGATGCAAAATTACAATGTGCAACACCATCAACAATAGCAGAAGGTAGTAGCCTTGCATGTGACAACTACAAGAGGAAGGTTATTGACAGCACAGAGTCAGAGAAAAGTTGCAAGTTCAAGCAGATCCACTTGTGACGAAAGCAGCTTTGGAGACTGAGGCTATGAGGCGACAACACGAAAATAGGATCGTGTGAAGGCAGAGAGAGAAATAGATAAGGAGTTTCAAGTGCTAAAGTGACAACTCAAGGAAGAACAAGAGCTTCCTAGATGAGAGAAGGAGTTGGAGCAGGAACAGGTACAACAAGAGGTACAACATGCACATACTAATGAAATTGCACCCATACAGGTTATAGACTCGGGCTAGTAGTTGGCATTGAGCAGACATGGTGAGCAATGTCATCGATCACATGCAAGGGTGTACAAGAGGATGGATTTAATTATGTGCATAGTTGTGATCCCACCCATTGGTACGCTCATCAAGGTGAAGGCAAGAAGAAAGGCTGATTGGAGATGAACATTTATTTTGACAAGTTGATGTGCATGGTCACCAGCACACACTTGGAGATCAACACGGATGCTATGCATCAGTATGTTGTTGTTCCAACTGCACTCGAGATGATGATGTGCATGTTATCACATGACTTGGATAATGGAACCATATTAGCATACCTAGATGCAATAGAGGCAAGATTTCACTTACAATAGGATGTCATCATTGAGTGTGCAAACACCATCAAGACAACCAAGCTTAGCATCATTTTGTCATCGTCAATCATCACGATGACGTTGAATAATTGGTCTTCCCACAATTGTTTGAGTGTCAGTGATAGCTTTCTCAAGCCTATTTTGTCTCACATGGGTGCATGTGCAGACTGTATGTAACATGCTATAAATTGAAAGTCCATGTGCCAATAGTTGAATGTAACAGTAATGTAGTAGGTGCAGAGTCATAATGGTAGGTGAAGAGTCACAAAGGGGAATTTCAAGGGTCACCCCACCCTTTTCTATTTACAGAACCTCATAACTCATTGCAAGGGATTTTGGTCAGCCAAGCTTCTGATAGGAGTATCTTAGAGAATGCTTGGAGTATTGTAATGAACCTTGGCTTCTCCACAATGCAGAGCTAGTAGATCTCTTTGGAGGAGCAGGCAGCAGTGACTATGATGTTCCGCTACCGAGACTAGTGTTTGTTCATTCTTGTACTATATGATTGGGACTTTCACTTTTAATATAACAGATCCATCACGTTTCATGCATATGTTGTTATTTTATTTCATGTATCTTGGTTACTCTAATGATGTATGTATTTGTTTGCTTACACATGCATGTATGGACTCTTTCTGTATAAGTATGTATGAATCTTATTGAGATGTGCTCTTGGTTTAACCGTCACCTTGGATTGTTAACTTAATTTCTTTCCATTTCATGATGCATCTTCACTCATGTGTTCCCTTCCAAGCTGTGTGCTTCCACATGCTTCCAAGGGGCACACTCACCTCACTTTTCGTGTGTTAGAATTGTTCATGCACATTCCTTGGCTTGGTATGTGTGCCACACCCTTACTACCAAGAAGGACATATTACTTGCCCCTATGTGCAAATGTGATCAAGGCAATATCATATGACCCACTGTTGGGACTCCTACACCAAACAGTCTGAGGTCTAGTTGGCACTTCTTTCCATGGAGATCCCTTGACATGTTGGCAGGTCTAACACTGTCAACATTTTTGTGCTAGAAGGACAGCCAGATGAAAAGCTAAGTCTTCACATCCTTCATGGATACTTTCAAGCTCATCCCTTTGGGATGATTTTTGCATCCTAAACCTCTCGACATCATGAGGGAGTTTGTTTATCTCTTTTCCGAATTCACGTATGATGGTGAAGGAAAAGTAGCCTGGCATGAGTACTTAGAAGACTTCTATGGGTTCCTTTCTATTTTTCTGTGTGGTTCATAGATACCCTGGTCATTGGGTGGTGGTTACCTCCATGTAAATATCTGGGTTGATCAACCCCAAAGGGAATCAAACCCCGCAGCCAATAACTAGCACTAACCCCAAGGGCTTCAGGGATAATTGACCCTGTGATCTCCCGATCAACGAGGCACTTATTTGACTAGTTGAGCTAACCCTTGGAGCTTTCTTCTATGCATTCCTTGCAGACGAGTTCTATGCATAAGAGGATAGCATGCTACTTTCATACACACTTCGTGGATCCCCACTATGGTGGTGCTGGAGTTTGTCACCCGGTAGCGTGCACTCACTTGAGCAGTTCTGTGACCTCATTGAATCTAATTTCCATCATTTTGATCCAAAACCTCTTGGAAAAAAACTATTAAAACAATCAAAACAATTGCAAGAATCACCTATGGAATTTTGGGACCGATTCCGTTTATTGTAGTTTTAAGCTTCGAAAAGTTAGATGAAATTCGAATATTTCATTGATATATTTGAATATTGTCTTACCAAATCTATCAATCCTAAGAAGAAGTTCAAGCCCAAGCCCCACTTAGCATACTTTGTTGATGGAGCTTGACAATCACAAACAGACATGGTCACTATCTTAAGTGACTTTCTGCCATCCCCTCACGAAATAGCTCCACCACCATAGAGTGATGTGGGAGAACATGCACACGTGTCTGTTAAACTATCACATCCTCCCAACATCACTTCCTTCCAATGCCACATAGAATTGGTTGCTAATCCCATGGGTTGTCACATGTACTTCATACCTCACTCTCTGTCTTTGTATTCTAATGATCGTCTAGATTGCACTATCTTGTGTTCTTCCATTCTAGACTCTACACTTGTTGTGGATGAGGATCAAGCCATTGACGGAGTTGGTGTTGCACAACCAACTGGAATTTTCATTCATGAAGAGTATGAATGGGAGGTTGAGCATCAATGCTCAACGAAGTATGACTCCCTTCTGTTTGAGTCTCCTCCTTGTTTTATTGACATCTTTGGTGATTTTGTCATATGTGATTTCACATATGTATCTCCATCTACAAATGCACCCATTTTTGATCATTCGTAGAACATACCGGATGTTAGTCCATCATCTGAAAACGGAGAGGAAAAATCATTCATTGAAGATCCACTTTATTTTTTATCTTCTTTTTCTGGAAATGCAGAGGGTGAACATTATTGCTTCTCATCTACCCCTCTATGTGATTCATCAAATCACGAGGATGCCAACATACATCCTAAATTTTATGATATTGGTTTCCGTGATCTTTCTACTTTTTCATCTGATCACGATACTAATTAAAACATTGTTAATTTGACTAAGGCACTGGTGTATGATGATCTATCAGTCGACGAAGTCAAAAACCTGTCGACTATCGAGGCACTTCAGCCTCAGTTGATGGTTATGTCAGTTCCTCGCTATCCTGAGGTTGGTTTTACTTCTGATCAAGAAATTATTGAAACACCCAAGGCTCCTCATCACTCATCTGTATGCACTTAAGATGAACCTAACACTTGGATTCTGCTTCCTCAACTTGAATTACACGATCCCATCACTCTTGCACTGGAGGAATCTTACACAACAAGCACACTTGTGTCACGTAAGTGGTCTACCTTTCTCATGTTTGCTTGCATGTCATAGTAAAGAGAATGTGTATGCTTAACATCTACATCTAGTATAGCACAACACCATGGAAAGTCCACATAGTGCATGTCATGCACTTTCACTCATTTGTTTTCTGTGGACACACTTAAACTTGGAGCGTGTTTGGCTTCACTGTTATATATTTCATGTTTGCTGGTTCACACTACTAAGTTATTCACAAACCATGCCTTCAACAACATGGGCTGGCCAATGCACCAGTGGCTGCATTGGAAGTATCGCTTTACATAAGCAGATCAACGCACCATTATCTTAGGAGTAGGAGTAATTTTTTATTTTGGTTTCTCTCCTTGCATGCATGTTTTCTTCTCACTTTACATGTTTTTTTGCTTTCCAGCTTGTTTTCTTACTCACTTTTCTTACACACTTAGTTCTACTTTTTCTTTGTTTTCTTCTTTGTTTGCTTGTTTACATTCATAGTTTAGTTTCACATGAAACCATGCAGGAGTCTTGAAACAAGCCCGGTAAAGTACAAGAGGACTTTTGTAGTTATCAATACTTGGTTATCTATCGTCCTACCTCTGTATGAAGAACTTGTTGTCTTGAGTCCATCATACATTAATGGAAAATATGTTCTGATTGAAGTGAACCTTGGTGAAAACAAAATGCCTGTGTGCTAACTAGTATCACCTATTGAAGTCGGTTGTTTTGGGTTAATCCTTGTCATCTCAGTCAAGTAGAGTAAGATGAGGGGGAAAACCTTAAAAATCACGTCAAAGGTATATAGAAACTACTTCACTAAAGGAACAACCTCTTCTGCTCTCAATAATTCAGGATCCCTCTTCCACCTCTGAAATGAATAAGTTCTATGCACAGTTTTGAAAATGAAAAAAAAAAATGAAAATGTTTAAAACAATGAAAATGATAAGACAAAATAAGAGGAAGGCTTCCTACTCAGAGAGGTGATAGAAGTAACTCCACCAGGGTAATGACCAAGGTCACTAGCAGTGGAGCAATGCTTGTGTTCCTACATGACTCCACTGGGGTACCTCCTAGGGTTGTTGTTAGTGTAGCAACACCAAAGATGAAAACTTAGACTCTGAATATCATATGGCTTATGCACCATTGTACCCCTCATCTCAATCGAAATAACTATGTTGGCTTGGCTTGGAATGTGTGCCGACCGACCAAGACCATGGCAAATGCTACATCTTACAATCAAGCAAGTGCGAAAGCTAAGATGATCTGAGAATTGAACAATACTTCGAGAGGTGTTAGACTTGATTTTCACAAACAAGGTCCATTCAGAGAGCTGGACTTATACTAGTGTGTCACTAAGTGTTGTAGAGGCTACAACCACCCTCCAAAATTTTTCCTTAGCTTTGTATTCGAGCCTCCCTACCAGCCATCCTTAGAAGCATGTCTTGCATTGTCAAGTACATAGGCTTCAACTGAGTTTCACTGGCCAACCAACCTGTGCATGTCAACTTGTTTGTCTCCCTTCCGTAGGCCAGAATTCTGGACTTAGACTATTTGCTAGCTGAGACACTCCCCAGAAAATTGTACAATTTTGGAGGGGAACCAACCTTCCCTGTAGAAATTGCAAAAAATAGCAGGGAAGCTTGCAAGGCTCCAAAATTGTACAAAATATTTAGGTAGTCCTCCTTCAGAAAACTGTGCAATCTCACCCAGCATTGGGCCTGAACCAAAAAATTGTGCAATTCTGGGAGGCAGTGACCTGATCAGCCCAGAAATTGTACAATGCCTGAAAACAACCAGCTTTGCTCAACCTAGAAATTTTGTAAATTTGTTGGACAGCCCACTGAGATCCAAAATTGCGTAGAATAATCAGTTAAGCTTCCTTGGGAAAACTACCAATCTGACTCGACACTGCAGCTCAACCCACAAATTGCATAATTATGGGAAGCAATCACATACTGACCCTAGAAATTGCACAATCCCTCTAGGACAGCTAGCTCAGTTCCTCTCAAAAATTGCACAAATCCCTCTCTCAGTCAGGTAGGCTTTCGCATGTGCCTTTAGGTTGACCATTTCCCTCTGGGACCAAGCAAAACTGATTTGCATGCATGGGCTTATCTTTCTGAAATAGCAAAATCAAACATGCAAAAGGCATCCCTAGATCTAGGGATCGATTTTTTGCAGCTAGAGGTTACATGAAAAGCTCATTTTAGAAACCTCTCTCGAAGTGTTGCTTTTTCCGATATTTGTGGCATGCACATCATAACCTCAGTCTTATCAAAACTCAGGAAACAGATGCTACAGAGCTCATTCCTCACATTGACTTTGTAGCTCTCACATCCCACATTGCATCAAAGAGTCTTTATCACTTTCAACTTAGATGCTTCAGGGTAAGTCTTATTTTCATGTCTTGCATTGTGTTTCTATCACCTTTTGTGTTTCGATTTGTGTGAGCGTTGTCTACTTAATTTCAATGAGTGATTTCTATTGTTTTAATGACTGTTAGCTTGTAGAAGCACCGTTTCAGTTTTTGTTCACATCTCATTGCTGGTGCATGCATGCCACTATTTTTGCATTGACAGTTGCCATTGTGGTGACTCATTTCACACGCATTCATGTTTTCCCATTTTCTGAATATTGCACTTACTATTTCAATGCATGATCATTCACTCTTGTTTACAATCAGTTTCACCATGCATTCAGATTTCTCATGTTTTCAATTGCCTATCGATGGGTCTGGGCTACCTTAGCCTGGGAATTACCTTACCTGGCTACCATTGTGCATTTCTGGAAGTGAAGGCTCTACCTTCTCTCCAGAAATTGTGCAATTCTGGCCCAGCACTGACCTCCAGGCTTGCATTGCACAATTCTGGGAGGCAATGCCTTAATAGCCCCAGAAACTGCACAATGCAGTTTGCTAGTTTGCATGTCACTGTTGACTGAAATTGTGAATTGTGTATTTTTAGTCCTCAGAAGGCCAAGATGGACTGTGCATTATAGTTATTCAGCTTCCCAATAGCCTGAACTATGCCTTGCACAATTTTGGTAGTCAATCTCCCAGCCTCCCAGTGAAAATTGAACAATCTCCATAATTAGTCACATAGGTATGTTGCAAGTTAGGCCTCAAGGTTTTTTTGGTTTTCAACTAACCAATTTCTTTCCATCAATGTTGCTATGTCTCCACATATCACAGGTGTACATGGGTACATGTGCATATTATATGTAACATCTTGTAAAGTGAAATTCCAAGTGTCAATAGTTAAATGTAACAGTCATGTAGTAGGTGAAGAGTCATGAGGGTAGGTGAAGTGTCACAAAGGGTAATGTCAAGGGTTACCCAACCCTTTTATACTTATAGAAACTCATAACTCATTGTAAGGGATTTGGGTTAGCCAAGCTTCTGATAGGCGTAAGTTGGAGAAAGCTTGGAGAGTACTATAACAAGCCTTGGCTTCTCCACATTGTAGATCTAGTACATCTCTTTGGAGGAGTAGGCGGTCCTGACTATAATGTTCTGCTACTAGGACTAGAGGTTGGTCATGGTTTTACGGTATGATTGAAACTTTAACTTTTAATATAAGAGATCCAACATTTTTCATGCATATGTTGTTATTTTATTCCATCTATCATGGTTACTCTAATGATATATGTATTTGTTTTCTTACGCATGCACGTATGGACTCTTTCTATATATTTATGTATGAATCTTACTGAGATGTGATGTTGGTTTAATCATCACATTCAATTGTTAGCTTACTTTCTTTCCAATTTGTGATGCATCTTTGCTCGTGTGTTTCATTCCAAGTCGTGTGCTTCAACAAGTTTCCAAGGGGCGCACTCACCTCACTTTCCATGTGTTAGAACATTTCATGCACCTTCCTTCGCTTGTTGCACATGTCACACCCTTGCTACCAAAAAATACATCTTACTTTCCTCTATGTGAAACCGCAGTCAAGGCGATATTCTACGACCACTGGTAGGACTCCTACACCAAACAGTTTGAGGTCTAGTTGGGACTTCTTATTGGGGAGCTCCCATAACATGTTGATGGCTCAAGCACCATCAACAAGTTGTTAGACAATTGCTTATTAATAAAGAATTAAGAGAAAAAAGAGATAATTGGGTTACAACATTACAAAAATATGAACTAGAGCTAAAGCTAGCTAAAATAGTTAGAGGTCAAGGTTTTTGCAGGGTAATAACTTGAGCACTGGATAGATTAGATGAAGAAGATTCAAGTAACAATGTTCAAGTTAGGTATGTCATATTGACACTAGATCTCAATATGAGGATTTAATTTTTTTATTTAAAGAATGGTTATTCTCCAGTAGAACTTGATTCCAAGAGAAAAGAGCTTTGAGACGTAAATTCAAACCTTATCAACTTGTTAGTAATGTCTTTTTTACAAGAAATTGTGACTATGTCTTACTAAGATGTTTAGAGAAACCTGAAAGCAGAAAAAGTGTCGCAGGAACTACACAATGGACTAGTTGATGGAAACTATAATGGGATACTACTTCTGAACAAATCCTTAATGCTCGTTACTATTGGCCAACTCTATTCAAAGATACACATGCTTATGTATGAAAATGAAAATTCTACCAAACTACTTCCGTGAAAGAAAATAATGATTCTTTCCCTTAAAGCTAGTTAATATTAAGAAACCTTTTGACAAACAGGTATTGGATATCATAAGTGAGATTGTTCCACACTTTTCTAAATACCAAAAGTATATTTTAACTTCTATGTAGGTTTTAACCCCATACAGAAATTACCTGCATACGAATTCTAAAACACGGAAAATAAATCATGCGAGATCATAACACATAAAACACATATACAAAAAGAATTTCCCCTAGACCCCAAAACCAGGACTACCAGCTCGATTTTTCATTATGTTCCTTTCAATGTTACAATACATATTTATACATGCCGAAGCATCCAATACCATGGACCGAAAACCATAACATCCAATACCATGGACCAAAAACCATTGTGTCCAATACCATGGACCAAAAACCATCGCGTCCAAAAAATATTTGCGAAAATCATGCACAAAACCATAGGTGGGTCTGCCCAGCCTAACATAGGGTCCAAAACCAAAATTTTCCAGGGCGCTGTAAAGAGGGGTTATGGGTGCCCTTCAAACCTCTTGTTAACTATGTGGAAAGAATATAACACAACCCAACATTCTCCCACTTGTTATTTTCTTTCCACAAGGGGCCACAAGAGATCTTACTGATTTTCCCAGCCTTGAAATGCCCATTGTCTCTCTACACCAAGAGAACTTCTCAGAGCTCATAGATTTTGTCAATACATCTGCAGTATTCGTCAAAGTGTGCACCTTTACCATCAACACCTTTTTGTCTTCTATCATATCTCTCACAAAGTGATACTAAACATCAATGTGCTTTGTCTTTGAATGATATGCAGGGTTCTTTGCCAAGAAAATTGCACTTTGGCTATCACAGTCTATCCTTATAGCTTCCGGTACTAACCCCATACTTGAACACAATCTCTGCAACCAAATTGCTTCCTTTCTTGCATGAGTGGTTTCCATGTATTCTGCCCCTTTAGTTGATAGTCCCACTACAGATTATTTCTTAATCATCCAACTGACTACACCTCCAAATAGGTTAAACACATACCCACTTGTAGATCTTCTCTGATCTAGATCTCCAACCCAGTATACATCAAAAAAGCCACAAATATCCAACACTCTATCCAATCCTGGTCTTCCTTAGTAGCACAAACCATAATCACTAGTACCATGGAAATACCTGAAAACCCGCTTCACTATTGTCCAATGGTCCTTTCCTAGTTTTAACATAAACCTACTCAATACTCCCACTACATGTGCAATGTCTGGTCTAGTTCAAACCATTGCATACATCAAGCTATCGACTGCACTTGCATATGGAACACGGAACATGTCCTCTTCCTCTTCTTGTTTCTTCGGACATTGTTCAGCAGATAACCTCACACCTACAGGAATATGAACCTTCACCGGTATACTATTCTACATATTAAACCTCTGTAATATTGTCTTGACATACCTCCTCTAGTTTAACCAGAGCTTCCTCTTTGCCCGATCTCTTTTAATTTCCATGCCCAAAATATAGTTTGCAGCACCAAGATATTTCATCTCGAATTTGGAGGACAATTGGGTCTTTAAATCCTGGATAATTTCTTTGTCATTTCCAACCAGCAACATGTCATCCACATACAAGACCAGATAAATAACATGGTCACAAATTAATTTAAAATACACACAGTGATATGTTTTGCTTCTGGTGAAGCCAAGTCCCCATATAAATTTATCAAGTTTCTGATACCACATCCTCGGTGACTATTTTAACCCATACAGAGACTTCTTTAACTTGCATACCAATTCTTTCTTACCCTTCATTGTAAAGCCTTCAGGTTGCTTCATGTAGATTTACTCTTCCAAATCCCCATGAAGAAATGTTGTCTTCACATCCATCTGTTCTACCTCAAAATCGAAAGCAGCAGCAACAGATAAAAGTAATCTAATAGAAGTTACCTTGGCACAGGAGAAAAAATATCACCAAAATCAATTCCCGGCACCTGGGAATAACCTTTTGCTACCAACCGAGCTTTGTATTTCTCCACTTTTCCTTTTGCATTTGTCTTCTTTTTGAACACCCATTTGCTGCCAATGGGTTTCCTTCTAGTTGGCAACTCCACCAGATCCCAAGCCTCATTTCTGTGCAAAGATGCCATTTCACAACCATGGCCTCTTTCCAAAGTTTTCCATCCTCTGAATCTACTGCTTCATCAGAATTCAGGGATCATCGTCAGTAATAGATAAAGAAAAATTTGAACAGAAAGTAGATGGACTATACCTTTTAGGCTGTCTTCTTTCTCGAAATGATCTTCTCGCAGCCAGAGTTTGTGGCTCTTCATCTTCTGATTCCTCCTCTGCTGTAGAGTCTGATTCTTCCTCCTTTAGCTCAAACTCTATCTTCTCAGGTCCCTTTCATTGGAGTTCATATTTAATAACATCTTTCACCTCTCTAAACACCACATCTTGGCTATACACAACCTTCCATGTGACTGGGTTCCAAAGCTAATAACCCTTTAAACCATTGTTATACCCAATAAAAATGCACTTTTTAGATTTACTATCCAACTTGATTCATTTCTCCTTTGGAACATGTATATATGCATCCCATCCAAACACCCTCAGATGTGAAAGAGAGGGTTTCTTACCAGTCCATACCTCTTGTGGAGTCTTATCCTCCAATGCTGATGAAGGTGACCTGTTGACCAGGTAACATGCAATATCCACCACCTCTGCCCCAAATTCCTGTCCTAACCCAACACCACTGAGCATGCTTGTTTCCCTTTCCATCAACGTCTTATTCACTTTTTTTGCAACTCCATTTTGTTGAGGTGTATATGGAGTAGTCTTCAACTGTGCTATACCACACTTCTTACAGAATTCTTCAAATTCCTTACTGCAAAACTCTCCACTGTTATCTATCCTCAGCACCTTTATCTTCTTCTCTCTCTGGTTTTCCACCAGCGCTTTAAATTCTTTAAACTTGTCAAAGACTTCAGATTTCTTCTTAAGGAAATATATCCATGTATTCCTTGAGAAGTCATCTATAAATGATACATAGTACATAGACGTACCTAGTGATGAAACCTTCACAAGTCCAAACACATCACTGTGCACAAGTTCTAATATCTATTGCACCCTCTTACTACCAGAGGAGAAACTCACCTGATTTTGCTTCCCATATACAAAATTTTCACATAAATCAAAATCCAGAGAGCTATTACTCATACCTTCTACCATACCTTTACCATGAAGTATCCGAAGGCCTTTTTATTCAATATGTCCAAGCCTTTGATGCCACAACATGGTCTTCTATCCAGATACAACTAGATTTTCTGCTCCACTTTCAAGAACCACAAAACTATTGCACCCATCAATAATAGTGCTAACTTGAAGCTTGTATAGAGTTCCAATCCGAACTCCCCACATCAATACCAGTTTTCCTCGAACCATCTTGCAGGTATCCTTCTCGAACACTATTTTTACACCTGCATCATCTAGCTTGCTAACAGAAATCAGATTTTTGGCTAATGTAGGAATATGTAGAACACCTGGAAGTGTTCTAACCATTCCACCTTGCAACTTCAACTTTAATTTTCTGTGACCAATGATTCTATCCTTCCTATTATCCCCCAAGAAGACATCACCACCATTATATTTCTCATACCCGTAGAACCACTCTCTATGGGGGAGTGAAGTGAAAGGATGCACATGAGTCAATCAACCATGCCTCATGATCAACATGTGTACTTGAAGAAGCCAAGTACACATCCCCACCTTCATCTGAGGTGGTTTTTGCCTTTGCAAAAGGAGCCTCATTAGACCCCTTTCCTTTTTCAATTGATTTAGATTTACAGTCCCTTTTGTAGTGCCCTTTCTTTCCATATTTCTAGCATACCACCTTCATAGGTTTTCCTGGAGATTTAGATCTCCCACTTGATGACTTATTTTTGTTTCTGTTCTCGGTTCGCCCTCGTACAGACAAGGCATCACCATTTTGGCTCTCCATATTTTTTCATCTCATCTCCTTCATCAGTAACGATGAGACTATTTCAACAAAATGCAAGGTAGTTGCATTGCTACCTATTGCAATAATCAGACTATCCCACGAATCTGGTAGAGAACACAAAAAACTAATGCACTTATCTTCATCTGAAATTTCAATATCAACAGATGCTAATTGACTTACCACAGTATTAAATGCATTCAAGTGCTCTATCACCGAGTCTCCATCTTTCATGCTTAGGTTATACAACTTTTTCCACAGTAACAGTTTATTCACCAGAGACTTAGATTGGTACAAAGTCCCTAACTTGTCCCACAAAGCTTTCACTATACCTTCCTCTGATACATTCAGCAATACTGAACCTGAGACACATAATCATATTGTTCCCTTTACCTTCCGATCCAACTTCTTCCATTTTTCATCGGACACTCCCGTTGGTTTAGTACCCAGATCTACAACGATCCACTGGTCTTTATCCACCAATAGATCCTCCATCTTGAGTTTCCACAACTCAAAACTCTGACCATTAAATTTCTCGATCTCTATCTTTCCGCTGCTCACCATCTTCTTTCACCACCAAAATCGATCTCAGAGATCTCCCACTGAACAGGATCTACCACATGCTCGAGAGAAACCCCTCAACAACAAATGCATCCCCTTTAAGCCAAAACAACTCTGATACCAAATGTAGGTTTTAACCCCATACAGAAATTACTTGCATATAATTCTAACACACATAAAATAAACAATGCGAGATCATAACACATAAAACACATATACACAGAGATTTTCCCCTGTATCCCAATACTGGGACTACCAAGTTGATTTTTCATTATGTTCCTTACAATGTTACAATACATATTTATACATGCCTAAGCATTCAATACCATGGACTAAAAACCATTGCATCCAATACCATGGACTGAAAAGTATCGTGTCTAATACCATGGACCAAAAAACATTGCGTCCAAAAAACATGTGCGAAAATCATGCACAAAACCATAGGTGGGCCTGCCCAACATAACATAGGGTCCAAACCAAAATTTTCTAGGGTGCTACCCCGGATCCCATAAAGTTGGGTTACGGGTGCCCTTCAAACCCCCTGTTAACTATGTGGAAAGAATATAACGCAACCCAACATGCTACATATTATTTCACCTAGTGGGTGGAAGAAATGCCCCTGAAGGTAGTCACTTATGAAATTGTTATCGGTTTTATGAATCAACATATAATTACCAAGTTTGGCCTTCCTTGTGCCCTCATGTTCAACAATGCATCATATTTTCCTGGAAATGATATTACTAAATTTTCAATCAAGTGATAATTTAAAGTCAAATATTTCATAAATTATTATCTTGAGGGAAATGGATTGGTTGAATCCATGAATAAAAAATTGATAAGAATTGTTTAGCGAAGTGTTGATGAAAATTAAAAGAACTGGCATAAAGCACCATTTCTTTCTCTATTGGTTGAGAGAATTACTCATAAAGATTCTTTAGGCACTTCTCCATATCACTTAGTATATGGAAAAAAAGGTTGTCTTGTGTCCTAATTTAGCTTTTCCTTCATTATCCCTAGTGCAATCAGTTGAGGAGCAACCTTGCTCTTCTTTACAATTAAGAATGGCTCAAATTCTAAAGTTAGAATAAGGAAGAAACAAAGCTAAACAAACTCATACTCAACATTAGCAACTGGTCAAGTTTTGGTTTGATGCAAGTTCAATAAGAAATAAAAATTTTGAAATTAATGACTTAGTTCTGAAGTGGGATAAGGCCCATGAAAAAAAATGAAAAAGCAAAAAATTTGAAAAACGTTGGGTCAGCCCATTTCAAATCATTGAAAAACTAGGTCGATCAACTTTTATCCTCCCATATTTACAAGGTAAGAGAGATTCTCTTCCCATAAATAGGCTAGTTTTAAAGAATTATTTATCTTGAGAATGCATATTCTACTGTAAATATGTAAATAAGCATATGTATATATAAGTGTTTTTTTAGGTTAGTTAGGTTGAGTAATACTCTTTCGACTTCTTGTTGGGTTCTCTCATCACTGCCATGGAGTTTTATAAATTAAAGGAAATTTTTTTAGAAAGAAATTATAACGTTGAATTTTAGTATTGCATCCATTATAATCTCCGATATCTTTATCTCCACTAGTTTGTGAATATTTCATGACTTGAAACATTAAAAGGTCAAGTTAATCTATGGTCTGTCATGTGTAGTTTCTTTTAAAAAAATAAAGACAATCTTGATGTTTTAGCACTTTATGACTTTAATGGTCATCCACAACTCTTAAGGAGTAATTTTACCTCCCCATCCATTGATTCTACATTTTTAGGGTGTAATTCAAAAATATTTAAACTTGAAAGATAAGGCATCTCACTATGAGCCAACTTACCATGATCATGGGGAACTAATGATGTTGATATTATCATGAATGGTCACCGAACCAAAATAATGGCTTATAGATGCATAACTATATGACAAGAGGTCTCATCACAAGCTGACTTGTTTAATATCTTTATAACTTGTGAATGACACTGTCAATATATGGAAACCAGACCAGAACAATGCCTTTCAAACAGCTAAAAGAAAATTTCAAAAACAAGATCAGTGCCTCTAAAATACTACTATAGTGGATGGGATATTGATATTATTCAATTAAATAGTAAACCTGTCAAGGTTATGGACGCCTACTTGAAGAAGTGACTCTACGAGTGACAAATAAGTCTATATTAACATCAAAACTTATATAGTTCTCTCTTTTTTCTTTACAACTTATAAATTATTGACAAATATAATGAAGGTTCTTATAAATAACAAGTTTTTAAGTCTTAAAAAATGAGTTTTGTTTTATTCAAATCGATCCTCAACAATCTAAATTTCAAGTACTTAGATATTTCTAAGCATTTTTCTTTAGTTGCTAAAATTTCATTTATTTTTACATAGATAATTGTTTCACCTATTACATTGTCAATTGCTATAGTATTCAACAACCCCCATTTATTTTTACTTAGTTATTAATAAATAATGGGAACACTTCCTTGTTTTTAATAAAATTCTTCAAATTTCAATAAAAGTGGCAAAATTTTTGAATTAGTTATAAAATTTGATAGGTTTGAAGTCCTTCCTTTATCAGAACCCATATATCGGAGGACAACCTTTAAAAAATTATGATAAAAATAAACCTCAATAGGCCCCACTCATGAAGCTAAAGTCGTGTTGAAAGACTTTTATCGGAGTTCTATTATATTTTCACTTACTTTCAAAGAATGTTACGTTAAACCTCATCCCTGATGTCGAATTTATTAATAAAACCACATTAAAGGTTTTTTTACCAAGTCTTATTACAAAATGTGTGTGCCTTAAAATAAATTAATATGATAATTATACACTAGCCCCAAATATGTCATTTATTATGTCGTCACAGTTGTTATCGTAATTTTTATCATGTGACACCTCTAATATCCCACACCTCCAATATTGCTCACTTCTAATACCTATGATACTTTCATTAAATCTCTTTATCAGAGCTCTTTAATCAAGTGTCTTCCATTAAATCCTCCAATATGACACTCTTGATATTAAACCTCTAATTTAAATTCCCCAATATGCTTCATGCTTCTTTTCATCAGAGCCTTTTGTTTGATATATATCACCATCATTAATATATCAGAATCCTTACATATCGGAAGTTCAGATTATGCTAACTTTCCAATGTAGTCCTACGATATATTTCCCCAATATTATTCCTCCGATATGTGGGTTTGGGAAAGCCACATGATTTCACGCTCGTGTACTTAATTATTGAAAGTGGAGAAATTATTTTTTTCAAAATCATAAACACTTTCATTCATTTCACTTCAATTTTATAGATTTTATGTAAAGAAGAGATTGTTATTGTAAAGTCTTATTATTTGCACTAATTCCCGTCAGCAAAAGTTTTTCGCTCATCCCTGTGTTTTCTACTTCAGGCCAGTTCCAGTCATCATGACAACGAAGAAATTTTAAAAGAAGGGAAGGGTAAGAAGAAAACTACAGTGCAACAACAATCTGTTACTCCTTTAGTTGAAAGCATTGAAGACAATACTGCTATGTCATGGATCTTCTTGGATACATTTTCCTCTAAATACTTTGGACAATCCTCATGGGAATTGAAATAATAACTCTTTGAAGATTAAGGACAGAGGGTTAACCAAAGGATATCGACCATTGACAATTCTACTCTAGTCTAAGACATAACCTATAACGATGTGGCAAATTCCTTCTTGCTTAAGTTTGAAGCAAGACCTAAAAATTTCCCCTATACTGATATGATTGGGTGGGTTATAGATAATTTGAGTATTTCTTACAAGATAATTGTTATAAATAAGAAAACAATCTTTAGATCTTTTTCTAGTGAGGATTTGCAGAGGATGTACCATATACCAAAGGCACAATGCAAATATGACAAGAAGTACATTGAGGCATTTATGAAAGAACATGAGCATGCATTAGAGTTGATTAAAGGATGGAGAAGGGATCCAAACAAACACAAGTGAGAGGAAAGTGGTAAGTATGGTATAGAATCCCTTGTTGGTCCTTATTCTCAGTAGCTGTTATGATGTGTAGGCTTTATGCACATCCAAATACACAAAAATTTCTTTACCATTTGGTATCGCTTAAAGATGGGGCTTCAAAGGGATTTATTTTTCACTAGGCTACCATACTCTCAGATAACATAACCACCCATATCGTATCTCTTAGAAGCAAACAAAAAGTTCCTCAGAACATAATTCCCCCCTTGTACATGATTGCTTATATCACGTATGCTTTGTGCTTTTCCATGGATTTTTCATCTATGGGTTGGAAGTAGACTGTGGAATACCCAAACCTATTCATATCTACCATGATATTTTTTGGGATTCCAAATACTACCACATTTCTATAAAATATATCATGCAGTAATGTTACCAATATACCGTATTATTTTTGATAAAAGGGCTCGAGAGGTATCTCTAGAACCTGAAACTCACCTGCTCCAAGTAGGAAATTGATTCAATGATGAATTTTTCACCTATGTTAGATCTTATGGGATTCTAGCCAACTCACATTTGTTACCTCTGCACATTCTCGATAAAATTCTTACCACAAAGATAGCCTATCAAACTGTGGGAAATGGAATTTCTAAAGTTTTAAAGGAACCTAATAAAACGATTTGGCCTATTTTTCCTTCCCAGTTTGGTATACATGACTTGGATAAATATAAGCATTCATTGATTGAAATAAACACCATTGACGATATCATTTTCCCTACTATACCGAATAGACAATATGATCATCATCAAATTGTTGAAAAAATTACAACTGCAATAAGCATAAGGAAATTTTCCCATGAGGCAGGTAAGTTTGATGATTTGTTTGAGAGAGCTTCTACTTATTCAATGGCTATAAAACAAGATGAACAACAATTAAATCCACAAGAGATTATTCATTTCACTTAGTACAGGGTCTCTAAGCTAACAAATATTCCTATGGATTCATTATGGATTCCTTAGGAGAGGATTGTTATTAATGATGTTGTAATTGTTGGTTCCACACAATCTCTTGGTGCTTCTTATTCAAGAGAAATAATTTCCTCTTATTGTTCTCAAGAAGAGGGTTTTGTGTCTGAAGCTAAGCTGGAAGAATTATGGGAACAATATATTCAAGCTCTTAATTGAAAGGGTAATGAACCTCAGGTTGCTAAGACTCTTCCACAAGTGAAGGTTCAAGGCACTTTCAAGAGCCCTGAAAAGACTTCGATAACAACTAAGGTTCCTGAGAAGCTTTTCGAGGATAAAGATGTTGAAATTATACCAGTTTCTCCTTCTTCTGAGGTTGTGTTAAGAACCAAGGAAATTCCTCTACTGGACAAATTTTATAGCCCTTAGCACAAGGCTATGGTCAAAAGCAAGAGAAAGAAAATAAAACTTGACCAATCCAAAGCTCTAGTTCTTGGCAATGCATCTTTTGAGGTGTTGTGGAAAGGCTCTTTGGAAACCCCTACAGAGGAATTGGGTAGGCTTAACCAATTTACACTTTTACAAGTGCCTATGCTTTAACCACTCTAGAAAGAGGCATCAAAGTTCAATAGTTGTTAGAGGAGAAAGAAGAAAGATTTTTTTCTATTAGAATAGAGCATTGAGACTGAGAAAAAAAATTTCATAGAACATTAGCAGATGCAAGTCACTCAACTTTAGAACAGGTTTAATTCTCTCAGAGTCTAGTATGATGTTGATTTCCAGGCCCGAGACTCTCAAATTGAAGAGCTGCAGAAAATGATTGAACATCTGAGCTTCAACCCAAAATTAACTAAGTTTAAGAAGGAGACAAAAGATTTGGAAACATTTGTTGTTCAACAACAAATTGTCTTTTGCCAAAAATTGGAAAATATTCATGATCAGTGTGGGACACCCAATTCCCTAGTAGACTAGATATCAGATGTCAACAATTACTTTGAGGACATAGAGGAGAAAATTGTTGGTTTCATGACATGCCAAGAAAGAACAAATGGAAGATTGGCCAATCTTCCCAAAATTGAATGATCACACAAAGAGATTGTTTTTAGAGAATGGAAATTTGCCATCAAGCAAGCAAAAGCAGTAGTGTTTCACTCAATGGATATTTACAAAAATCTTATTGATTCACTTAGAGATAATTTGTTTGAGGCCAATCTGATATCGAATTGTGCCGAAGGAGAATTACCTGATATAAAAACTTCTTACTATATTGTGGCAAAAATACTCCAAGAAATGAGCCAAGATTATTGATTAGCTAAGAAAAACCAACTACGAGAGTCATTAGAATTTTCTTGTCAAACCACACAGTTAGTGGTTGATCCTCTGACGTTTATCAAATACCACCATACAAATGTTTCCGGTGTTGAGGGATGCACAATTCATTAGCAAAATGCAAATACAACTTAATTCTCCACCCGAGTCAAAGAGTCAAAGAATATGATTTATATTTATGAGTTGCAACAATGAATAAGAGGACAGCCTTCCTCCCAATCTTAGGTAATTTGTTGAAACATATTCTAATTTGTCCCTTTTTGTTAATTTTTATTACGTTTGTTGAAACCACCTAAAGTTGCTATTGTATTTTCTATCTTTTTATTTTATCATGAAACTACAAATCCCCTCTATGCGACATAAGAAGGGGTTCTAAATTTTTGAAAAAGAAAGCTTAAGTTGCACTATTGTAACCTCTGTTTTTCTTAATATAAAGCTGAACCATTTTCATTTCTATCATGAGAAGATCAATGATATATTGGGTACTATTTTCCTTTGTTATTATTTTTCTTAGAATAGAATGAAGCTCTAAGTTCTGCTCATAATATATGTGCTGAAATAATTGTTCATTGCCACTATTGATATGTTTGATTGAGATTACAAATTATATATATGAGCAATGAGATTTCAATATCTATGACAAATTAATAAAATAATTTAATTAACTATTAAATTAAATTAGTTATCTTTCTTTGTGTTAACTTCATAGTTACAATATATTCTACATTGTCATATCAAATATGAAATTTTCATGATGACATATATTAGTAGCATTCCTATGATAGATAATAACTTGATTAATCTTTGTTTAATTTAGCTATATTAGAACATTACCTTTTTATTCAAACCATTTCATATAACTTCAATACAGGGGAACTAGTCCCATAATTCTAATCACAACCATCATCCCAAACAGAAAATGATCTATTCTAAGGTCTCGACCAGGTGGTTTCTCCTAATGTCAATGCAGTGATTCACAAGTATCAACATGGTGATACCAAATAAATTCTAGTCACAACCATCATCCCAAATGAAAAACGATGTGCTCTAAGGTCACGACTAGGTGGTTTTTCCCAATATTGATGCAGTGATTCAAGAGTATCAACATGATGGTACCAAATAATTCTCCTAAGCTGAATTATCTCTGAATCATATATTTGATCAATTATAACAACTTAAAAGGAATAAAAATAATAAATAATAAATAGAAACACTTGCCAAAGAATAGACAAAAACAAAAAAGAATGTTCAACACTAATCATCATAATAAAAAATTCAACCTCACTAAACAAACAATTACTTGTTCATGATTAAACCTTTTTAGTGGTTTATTTTGGAAAATGACTCATACTTTTTGCATGGGTTACTTGTTATGAAACAATCTCACAAAAAGATAGAAAATATAGATAAATGACTTAGAAATAAGCCTCTTCGAGGCGGCAACCTCCTTTACATTACACAAATGAACAATTTTTGAATGGTACAAATGACAAGACCTCCTTTCTATATATAGGAGTTTAAGGGGTCATAATATAATCAAAGCTGACATAACAATAATAATGTAAGAGCATGTTGTGGTCGGTAAATCCCCTCTGCGGACAGAGGCGATCCCACTAGCCCGATAGGGGTCTAGCAACAATCATACACGCTGCATGCAAGCTCCTAATTGCATAATCAAAAGGTTGGTCA